>PVHX01010811.1:0-67924 GCA_004024805.1 Geosciurus inauris | reverse complement strand
GCGGAAGTGCGGCGGGCTGTCTCCGCTGGGGTCTCTGGAGCGACTCTTTCCCTGAATTTGGGCACCCAAGTGGCTAGCGGCTGGGGCCGTGTGTCCACGGGAGCAACTGCTAGGGGCCCTGCCTGGTTGGGTGGGTGTTGGAGCGAGGTACCCCTGTAGAAGCAGGCCCCGCCCGGGGCGAGCCCTGGGCTGAGCCGCTGCGGCTGAGCTCCGCCGCTTGCTGCTGGAGTCACTCTGCTTGTGGCAATGGCTGCTGGCTGGTGGCCCTGCTTACACGCGCAAGTGAAATTCCTGCCCGGGTAGCTGTATGATGATATCCAGAAGCTGGCTGGGAGATGGTATTTCCACAACTTCAACCTCTGGCTCTGGAGAGACTGACCACAGCGTCCGTCTAGCAGGTTCCAGTATCCTTGATGAACAAAACGCAAATAAAATTCAACATGACATTAAAAAGATCACACGCTATGATCAAGTTTTTTTTTTTTTTCATTCCAGGGATGCAAGGATGGTTCAACATATACAATTCAATAAAAATAATGCATCACATAATAGAATCAAGGATAAAAATCACATGATAATGTCAATACATACAGAAAAGGCCTTTGATGGAATTCAATATCATTTTATGATAAAAGCCAGAATAAACTAGGTATAGAAGTATCATATCTCAACATAAAATAGGTTATATATGACAAATCCATAGCCAACATCATACTGAAGGAGAAAAATCTTCACAATCAGGAAAAAGACCAAAGTGTTCACTCTTACCACTCTTATTTAATATAGTACTGGAAAGTTTAGCCAGAACAATTGGGAAGAGGGATGAAATAAATAAAAATGATACAAATAAGAATGAATAAAATCAAATTATCAGTCAAATGATCGGTGTTTTCAGATGATATGATTTCATATTTAGAAAACCCTAAATTCTCCATCAAAAACTCTTAGAACTGATCAATTCAACATGGTAGCAGGATATAAAACCTATATACAAAAATCAGTAGCTTTTATACACGAAGAATGAACTCATTGAGAAAGAAATAAGGAAACAATCCCAGTCAAAATAGCCTCAAAAACTAAATAAAATAGAATATCTAGGAATAAACCTAACCAAGGAAGTGAAGACCTCTACAATGAAAATTGCAAAACACTGAAGAAGGAAGTTGAAGAAGAAACTAGAAAATGAAAAGACAGCCCATGTTCATGGATTGGGAGAATTAACATTGTTAAAATGGCCATAGTACCCAAGTAATCTACAGATCCAATGCAATCCCCATTAATATACCAATGGTATTTTTCACAGAACTAGAAAAAACAATCCCAAAACTCATATGGAAGCACAAAATACCCCAAATAGCCAAAGCAATGCTGACCAAAAAGAGTAATGCTAGAGACATCACAATAATCACAATATCTGATTTGAAAACATACTATAGAGCCATAATAACAAGAACAATATGGTACTGGCATACAAGCATACACTTATGCCAATAGCATAGAAAAGAGTACACAGAAATAAACCCATGTATCATCTATAGCCATCTTGTTTTCAACAAAGCTGCCTAAAACTCTGCTTCCCGTCTACCATGAGGGTAGCAGCACTCCCCCACTATGCCCTTCCACCATGATGTTTTGCCTTATTTTGGGCCCAGACCAACCAAATCAGACATCAGGAACTAAACCTCCAAAAGAGTGAGCCAAATTAATCTTTTCCTCCTCTAAGCTGTTCTTGTTAGGTATTTGGGTCACAGTGTGGGAAAACTGACTACCTCATATCCTATGGGTCAAAAAAAATCTTTATAAATTTTTTTATGAAACAATATAAAATTTGTTCTCTTATCATAATGGAATTAAACTAAAATTCAATAACAGGATAACTAAAAAATCTCTGAATATTTTATAATTTAATATAATTTTAAATAATCCATAGATCAAAAATAAAACATACAGGAAATTTTAAAAATGTATGAACTGATTGAAAATGAAAATCTGTAATAGCAAGATTTGTGAGATGCAGCTAAAGTAGTGTTAGAGGAAGATTTATAACATTCAATTCTTATTTTAAAAAAGGCATTTCTAAAATGAACAAAATCTACATTAAACTAGAAAAAAGTAGGCCAAAATGTACCCAAAGCAAGCAGAAGGAAGAAAATAATAAAGATTATAATAGAAACCAATAAAATTGAAAACAGAAAAATAATACAGAAAATCAACAAACCTAAATATAAATTTGTTGAAAACAATAAAATTGATAATCTTCTAACAGACCAACAATGGAAAAGAGAGAGAAGTGACAAATTATCAATATCAAGGATAGAATAGGAGCTATTACTACAGACCCTGAAGATACTGCAGATACTGAAAGGATAATAAAAGACTACTACACATAACTCTACATGCACAAATGACAACATAGATAAAATGTACTGATTTATAGAGGGAAAACAAACTCCACCATCAGCAATATCAAGAAGAATTTATCCCTACCACCCCAAACTTGGTATGAAATAAATAATCTGATCGGCTCTCTACTCATTAAGAAAATTTATTTTATTATTTTATTAAACTTTCCTCAAATAAAAAGTCCAGATCACAGATTTCAATGGTGAATTCTACCAAAGATTTTTTTTAAAATAAGGTCAATTTTAAACAAATGTTCTAAAAAACATTGAAAAAGACAGAATACTTTTCAACTCATTCTGCAAGAACAACCTTATCCTGATACCAAAACCAGGTAAAGACAGTACAAGAAAAAAAAAAATTATACAACAATGGACCTTATGAACATAGACATAAAAATTTTAAACAAAACACCATCAAATCAAAGCAGCAATCTATAACACTGTAATGTGGGGTTTATCCCCATAATGCAAGGTTGATTCAATAAAAATTAAGGTAATCTATCATATTAACAAGAAGGAAAACTGCATGACTATATCAGTTGAGGTTAAAAACAAAAGCATCTGATAAAATTCTAAAGTTATTCATAAAAAAAACTCTCAACACAGTAGGAATACAAGGGAACTTCCTTAACCGCATAGAATCTAAAAATGCTCAACATTATATTTACTAGTGAGGACTGAATGCTTTTCCTTTAGGATCACATTACAAGGCAAAGATTTCCAATCTCACCACTCCTATTTAAGATTATTTTATATTATGTTCCCATCAACTCAATAAGCAAGGAAAAGGAATGAAGGCACACATATTAGAAACAAAAAATAAACAAATAAAGCTGTCACCATTTGCAAATTAAATGATTGTCTACATAGGAAATCTGAAGAGTTCTTTTTTAAAAAGACTGGGTAGAAGATCTTTCGAACTAATGAGCAAATTTAGCAAGACCTCAGGAAAAAAGGTCAACATTTAAACACCAATAATATTTCTATACACTAATAATAAACCATTGGAAATTAAAAATTTTGAAAATACTATGCAAAACACCTCCAAAAAACAACAAAAAAATAAAATACTTAGATGTAAATATAACAGATCTATGTGCACTATAGTTCTGTGAAGAACTATAGAATACTGATGAAAAAAATCAAGGAAATGTAAAAAAAAGAGACACGTATACTACTCAGAATTTTTTTTAAAAGATCGTAATATTGGTACATTTTAAAACATTCTGTTGAGCAAAAGAAGTGAGAAATTAAGGGGCACATTCCATTCTATTTAATTAATATGATGCAAAAATACTTGCCTATAAAGAGTGATGATTTTCTGGAAGGCAGCATAAAGGAACTTTTGGGGTGACAGAACTGTTCTATATCTTGATTTGTATGGTAGTTATGAGTGTATTAATTTATCAGAATTCATTCAATTTTACTTAGTATTTTTGAAATTTGCCATAAATAAATTTTAGCTTAATTAAGAATCATTTAGCAATCTGTTCCCACTTCTAGCCAGTTAATCTTTAAAAATTTTGGAGTCCAAACTCTAAGCTCCTTCCTACAATTACTTCTAAATACTCTGTACTCTGTTAGTGAATTTCTCAAAAGAGATATATATTCTCATTCTGTTATAACCTACCATAATGGTCCTCCTTAAGAAAGTGTATACTCTGAAAACAGCTTTCTAGACCATCTTTCCATCAAGAGAATATGCTTCATTGTGCAATAAAACACATTTTTAAGTTAGGCTCAGAAATTAACATGGGGTCCTTCTAACTCCCCCTCAATAAAATTTCAAATAGGTCTTGAAAACTGTCCATGAAAGTTAGAAGGTGAAAAGAGTAGAGCTGATATTTGGAAAATTAGCTCCTGATTGGCATTTTGGAAAATGTATGAAACTCCTTAAACACTCCAAGCAACTCTTAGTGAACTGATGGAGATTAGGGCAAAAGTGATATTACAACTTTTCACCTTTACTTCTCTTATCCCTAAAGGTCACTAGTGAACCAAAGTTTATTTTAAAAGAATGAATAGCAGATTTCTCCTGATAAAGCAATCAGCCATTTCATCTTGAGATAGCACTACAAATTGGTAGTGAAAGAAATTTTCAACAAAATGTTAGATATTTAATATTATACTGTTTATAGTATATAATCTCCTTTCAAACTAATGTTATCTTCTTCTCTTTCAAAAAATCTTTTAAAGTTTGCTGGCTTTCCACTTCCCTACATCTTTCCCAATGGGTATCACCAGGTCTTTGGGTCTCCTCCATTTAAGGATCATAAGACAGGGTCTTCCATCTCTGCCAAATATAAGGCAATTTTCAGAGAACTAGGTCATAACCTATATATAAATGAAATCTGTAATTCTGAAGTACATGCTTTGTGAGGGCTGGAACCTATAGAAAATACTGAAGGACTATTTCAAAGTTGGTTTGACAGAACAGAAACATGATGACAAAATGATTTGTGATCCAAGCCAACTGATTCAGAGGAAACAGCATTCCAGAGTCACAGACAACCACAAAAATGCCAGCATTCTGGAAACACACAGAAATTTTAGGGTGGGGCATCTGAATTTTCATACAGCATAAGTAGACAAAATTCTACCTCTAGAGTAACCATCAGACATGAGAATGACACCTAGATACTGCCACCTCAGTCAGGAGCACCTTCCAAAGATTTCTGAAGATACAGTCTCCTTCTGAACAATACATATGTGTCTGGCTAAGAATGCACTTAATGGAGATTTCCTCTTTTTTTTCCAAAATGACTTTGAAATTTTTTATTAATGTGTATTAATTGTCCACATTTATGTGTTTCAATGTGATATTTCAACCCATACATATAGCATTCACTGGTCAAATACAGGTAATTAGCCTTTTCCTCTCTTTACCATTTTTTTCCTTATGTCTGGAACTTTCAGGTTATTGTGAAACACAATTATTCCACTGTGCTGCAGAACACTAGAACCAATTCATTCTGTTTGACTATGTTTTGGTACCCATTATCCAAACTCCTTTATTCACATTCCCACCCACTCCCTAGCCTCGTCATCACAATTCTGCATTGAGGTCCATGCTGTTTAACTTCCATATTTTAGAAAGAACATGCAAAATTGTTCTTTTTGTGTCTGGATTATTTCACTTAACATAATGGTCTTCAGTCCCATCCACTTTATCTCAAAACACAGGATTTCATTTAAGGTTGAATACTATTAAGGTTGAATACTATTCCACTGTTACATAAACGACACTTTATCCATTCATCCACTGGTGGTCACGTAGGTAGATTCCTCATAAACTATTATGGATAGTGCTACAATGATCATGGGAGTGCAAGTATATTAAAGAGATTATTTTCATTATCATCTCATTATTTTCATTCCATGTCCACCAATTCTGCCTAATCACCAAGTGATTTAGGTAAAATGTCTGGTGCCAATTTTTTAATACTCTCTGAGCAGATCAGCCTTGATTTAAAAAATTTAAAAATATTTTTACTATGCCTCTCAGTAATACTAGAAAAGGAAAACATATTTCTATGCTAGCATATGCAAGTAACATGTAAAGAAGCATTGAGCCAATTGTTGCAAGAAGTGACAATACTTCTGAGGGCAGTGGGAAGTATGTCCTATGGATCTATCCTGGATCAAGTTTGGTGAATGTGACTGTGTCTTTGCCTTAATCTGCAATGAAGAAAAACAATCATTATTCAAAAAGAGAAAATTATACAAAGTTTGCAGTTACATATTAGGTAAAGTAATTGTACTTTTTGTTGATTCATTCTTTCAAAGAATACCCCTTTTTGACATTTAAGGATCAATGTTTACCTTTACTTCTTGAGCTGTGTTCATATGAGCAAAATAAGATCATGAACAACATGGCAAATCTAATTAGTATGGCTTACTATATATAATCAGGCTATGTAATCTGTACAAACATTATATAAGAGTAAATTTGCAAAATATAACTTAAAATTTACCTGCTGCCTAAAAATACAGAATGATAGCATGCAAAGTGTGAATTAAATAAAATCTATTTTGTTACCCCACACATTGCATTTCTGTGAGTTTTCTACTCACCTCCTGTATTTTTCATCTAGACATGTGATATCCAATGTAGGAGCAATTAGCTATATGGGGTTATTTAAATTTTAATTAAAATTAAATAAAATTTACAGTTCCAATTTCTCAGTGGCACTAACCACATCCCAAGTACTTAGTAGTCATGGTTAGCTAGCTAATAATACTGTATTTAACAGCACAGACATAGAACATTTTCATCTTGCAGGAAGTTCTGATGGACAGAATTCGTCTAGACTCCTGGTGTCTTTTTGTTCTCTCCTCTCTGGTCATGTTTCCCTGCCCAGGCAAGGGCTTCCCAAGTAACTCCTCATATTTTTCTTCCTTCCAATTCTTTTACCCCCATCATTTCCCTGAGAAATGGGAAAGAACTACTTTCATTGTTGCCCCATAGAAAGAACTACCTTGTAATTCCTTTCTTGAATTTCTCTCAACTTAAGTAACTTGATAAACTGGTCCATGCTTGGGCAACTGGATATAGAGCTAATGTGATCTTTCTCCAAGGTAACACATCTGCATTTCAGATGAAAGCTTCTGGAGATATTATGCATTTACACAAAGAGTTGACTTTAAAAGTGGTGGCTTTAAGCACCGTGGTAGCCTGGTACCTTGGAGAATAGCCCTCAGAGTGCTTTTATAGCACCTTTTAAATCACAATATCTTTTTGGCATGGTCACTTGCCATGGCCTTGGGTCACTATGCTGATTTGTCTTCTAGGAATGCTGGGATATCCCTAAGTGTTACCACAAGACACATAACATTCATGTATCTGATAAGATGTTTATGAATAATAGATTAAAAGAAATGTTTGTTTTGCTTGTAACTATGAAAATTGTTAGAGTTCAGGGTGGGGTTTTGGTGTCAGAATCTATTTAGTCTTTGTCCATTCTAAGCTGCCTGCCAAGGCATCACATAAATCACAAATCAAAGCAAAATAAGATATAATACAAGGCTCTTAGTATTAGCTTGGCAGATGTTCCCCTCTCCCACAGGACAGGGCTTTCATAAAAACTGAATTGATATAAGCAGTTTAGGCCTGGAGATAATTTCAAAGAATTCCCCCCCCCCTTCATTGGAACAATCAATCAAAAAAGAAAAACTTAACAATATCTCTTTTAATATTAGTTGCACATATTGGCATAGAAATAAATCTAGTTTGCCCGTAGTGGTCTATTCACTGGATCAGAGAAAGATGAAAGGCCGCTGAGCCCAAGGTAACAGTCCTGCCTTGTCTGCCTACCACAGGCAGCAATAAAAGCAAGAGAAATTACCACCCCCTTAGCAGGCCTCACTCTAATAAGTCCAAGAAAAATAGATAAAGAGAAAAAGTAGATAGCTAGTACTGCTTCAGAATAAAGTCATATACCATGTACAACATCCTACATTCTGGATTCAGCTGACTGCTTCCCCAGAAGCATTTAACTTGATTTCCTATATATAAAAATTGTTTGTATAACTGAACTAAACTGAATGTTCAAAAGAATGACCAAATCAGTAACATCTCTCCAGTGTTTTATTTTTGGGGTTTTAATTATTCTTTATTGTTTATTGAGGCAATCCATGCATATGGTTTTAGCAGTTAACTAAAAGGTTTAAAACAATAAAGCAATAATCTGGCCTCTTCCTACTCCTCTTTACAGGCTACCAATTTTATCTCTTTTTAGCTATTTCTTATGGTAGTTACTAATTTTATCTCTTTTTAGCTATTCATTATGGTAGTCAAAATTCAGTGACTTAATCATTTATTTCTTTAAAATTCTATGTATTTATGGAAATATAAATACATATGTATGACTATGGTATTCATTGATATAAATTATAGACACTGCACATAAGATACATACACACATGTATATATGAATATTGTATATAACTGGGTTATCCAAATTTTTCTTATTGGTATATATAACCTTTTTAAAGAATAGTTATTTTCATTTGTTTTTCTATTTTGATTGTGATCTTTGCTATTGTGGTGAATTATAGATGGCCACAAACTCTTTGATGCTCCTCTCATCAAGAAGTGAGCACTATGGTACCTCTTCTTCAACACAGTTGTGCTCTGTAATTATCTGAATCAATGGACTATGGTAGAAATGAGGCTATGCCACTTTCTGGGCCCAGTCTTTAACAGACTTAGGTTCTACTTCCTGTCCTTTGGAACACTTGCTCTGGAAGTCTAACCATCATGCTGCGAGGTATGCCAAGAAGCCTTGTAGAGAGGTTCTTGTGAAGAAGAACTGAGGCCCCTAGCAGACAGTCCAAGATGAGCTCCAGGTGACAGTCAGCACCAAGTCACCAGCCGAGTGAGTGAACTACCTTGGAAATGAATCCCACTCCAACTGATGCCACCAGGAGAATAGACAGACTTATAAGTCCTACCCAAACTACAGAGTCATGAGCAAAAATTGTAGTTGTTTTAAGTAATAAATTTTGAAGCATTTTGTTAGTTAGCAATAAATAAGTGCAATTATCATTATTCTTCTTTCTTATTTTTATTAGTCAGCATTCTTCATACAAAATTTATCAATTTTGTTAGTAGTAGATTCAATATAGAGAAATTTTATGGGGAAATTTTATGTATATTCTTATCATTTTTCCTTCTAAAATTATTTTATGTTCTTCTTCATGTATGGTTTATATCCCTCAAGTTTTATAGTGTTATTAATGTAAATAAGTATTCTTAGTAGTTTTTAGCTTGTTGCTATTATAAATTGATACATACATAACTGAATAACATTCCACTCAAAATTCAATGACTCAAAATGATCATTCATTTCTTCAAAAATCTATTGATTAACTATGGAAATTCCTCAAAAAACCAGGAATGGAATGACCATATTACACCACTATTCCATGCCTTGGTATTTGTCCAAAAGAACTAATCTCAGTATACTATAGTGATACAGCCACATCAACGTTTATAATAGCACAATATCTAAGACATGGAACCAGTCCAGATACCGGCTAAAAGATGAATGGATTAAGAAAATATGGTGTATCTATACACAGCGGAGTTTTACTCAATTATAAGAATGAGCTGGGCATGGTGGCGCATGCCTGTAATCCCAGCTCTTTGGGAGATTGAGACAGGAGAATCACGAGTTCAAAGCCAGCCTTAACAATGGTGAGACACTAAGCAATTCAGTGAAACCCTGTCTCTAAATAAAACCCAAAATAGGGCTGGGGATGTGGCTCAGTAGTCAAGTACCCCTGAGTTCAATACCCAGTAGCAAAAAAATAAAAATAAATGAAATTTGGACATTTGCCAGTAAATAGATGGAACTGGAGAATATTATGCTAAGTGAAATGAACTGGACTCAGAAAATGAAGAGTCGGATGTTTTCTCTTATATGCACAAACTAGAACAAAATAAGGGGAAAATATTGGTGGAGGTTGGATATCATAAAGATAGAGGGAAGGTCAGTGGAGTAGGAGATTGAAGGAGAGGAAGGAGGGATGGGAAAGGTGAGGAAATGTGGAAAGAATTATACAAAATTACACTGTGCATGTATAAATATAACACTGAATTCCATTTTTATGTATATCTATAAAGCACCAATTAAAAATAATAAACAAATGAATGGAAGGTAAACTAGTAAAGTAGAGGAAGGGAAATAAGGAGAGGAAGGAAGGGAGGGAAAGAGGGGACTGGGGACTGAATGGAGTATATGAAATTCCATGCATGTATAACTATGTCAAAATGAACCCAACTATTATGTACTATTATAATGCACTAACAAAACAAAAATTCTGTTGATTGGAAATTTTGACTAAGCTCAACTAGGAGGAAGGGATAATTTGTCTGGTCTCACTTGGGTCATTCATGTAGTTGTGATCACTGGTAATTCCACTGGGACTAGATGGTCCAAGACAGCTTTACTCACATGTGGAAGTTGGTACTGGCTATAGGCTGATTAGCCTACCATGTATCAACTGGTTCAGCTCATCTCTGCTGTACAAGGCCTTTGCTCCTCCACTAGAGATTGGACTTCTTCATGATATGTAGTAATGTCCCAAAAGAGCCATAGTGAAAGCTGTAAGATCTCTTCAAACTGAGGCTCAAAGTTGCATTACATCAGGTCTTCACATTCTGTTGGGTCAGAGCAAGTCCAAAACCAGCCTAGAATTATGGAAGTGAGGACATACCTACTACTATCCATTGGGAAGAGCTGAAAATAGTCTGTGATTATCTTTAGTAAGCCACATTTCCTCATTATATTTATAATTTTTCTTGCTGACATAAGAGAAAAGGGGTTTTATTTATAAATATTAATCTTAAACTATACCAAAGAAGTGATCTTCTTTTTATTCTCTAATATTTCTAACATATAGCCTCTTGAATTGTCTATGTAAAAAATCATGTCATTTGAAAATAATAATAGTTTTGTTTTCCTCCCATCTAGAATTCATATTTCTTGTTTTATTTTTTTGCTTATTGTCCATTTCTGTGTTGACAGTGAAAATATTTTCATCTTGTTCCAGACACTAAAAGATTATGTTTAAATTTTAAATAGCTAATACAATTTTAAATATTAGTTTCCAATGTGTTCCTCTTTTCTCCTAAACTAGGAAAGAAAATTCAATTAATTAAACTCTTGGTTCATGATATACTTCTCATTATTGATCCATGAACAGTCTTCTTTTCTTTTTATTTTGATAAGTCTATTTCTTCTATCCTTACTTCACTAAAGGTTCAAGAGTAGATATTGGACTAAATAAAATTCTTGTACATTTATTAATATGACCCTCCTTTAATCTATTATTGAATTACTTTTCACTGTGCTATATTTCTAAACTAAATCTTATCTTGTCTTTGTGTATTGTGAATATTTTTGTAATTAATTTGTATATACTTGTTCAGATTTTTTCCATTTATTATTTCCATAAAAATAGTTATCTTTTTGTGAAATTTGTTAGGCTTTGTTACCAAGATGACTTAGTATTATGTTATCAAAGAAGAAATGAAGGTGCTAATAAATTATACTTTGACAATTAATTGATGAACTACTTATGCCTCTAATGGTGAATCCTTGTCCCTAGAAATCTTATATAAAAAGCAAGATAATATTTTATTGAATGGCTTAGGGGGTACTCTAGTCTTCAAGTAAACATTAACACTTAAATGTAATTTGATTGCCCTGGAGAGTTTTGCTCTGCAACTAGCCATACCTCAATCAACATCGGATCAAGTTTTCCTTAGTGAGGCTGAAATTGTGAATCATGTATTTCACAAAACAATCAAACCAAAACAATCCACATAGGATGATTAACTAGAATTATATCTTTTTATCAACATTCTATAGCTGAGGTCCATTAAGCTAACAATATTTGTTATTCCTTAAAGAAAATATTCTTTCAGCCCAGAACCCAGTTCTATTCACTGTGTCTCTGAGGTAGTTGTTTAAATATGAACTACAATCTTAAATTCTTTCTGCTAAAAGTAAAAAATAAAAAAGCCCAAATAACTCCTCTTCAACAAATGGTGCTAGAAAAACTGGAAATCCATATGTAATAGAATAAAATTTAACCTCTATCTCTCACCCTGCACAAAACTCAACTCAAAGTGGATCAAAAACCTAGGAATTAGACCAGAAATGCTGCACCTACTAGAAGAAAATGGAAGCCCAATATTCCAACATGTTGGCTAAGGAACCAAATTCCTCAACAAAACTCCTTAAGTATAAGAAATAAAATAAAAAATCAATAAATGAGATGACATAAAATTAAAAAGCTTCTTCACAGCAAAGGAAACAATCAAGATCATAAAGAGAGAGCCTACAGATTGGAAGAAAATCTTTGCCACTTGTGCCTCCGATAGGGTATTAATTTCCAGGATAAACAAAGAACTCAAAAAATATAACACCAAAAAAACAACCCACTCAATAAATGGCCAAAGAAACTAAACAGACACTACTTCTCAAAATAAGAAATATGAATGATCAACAAATACATGAAAAACTTTTCAACATGTCCCACAATTTAAAAAATGCAAATTAAAACTACACTGAGATTCCATCTCACTCCAATCAGAATGGCAATTATCAAGAGTACAAGTAACAATAAGTGTTGGCAAGGATGTGGAGGAAAAGGTACACTCATACATTGCTGGTGGAATTGCAAATTGGTTCAACCACTCTGTAAAGCAGCATGAAGATTCCTCAAAAAACTAGTAATGGAACCACCATTTGACTCAGTTATCCCACTCCTCAGTATATATCCAAAGGAGTCAAAATCATCATACTCCAGTGACACTCACAATACCTAAGCTATGGAACCAACCTAGGTGCCCTTCAACAGATGAATGGATAAATAAAATGTGTATATACACAATGGAGTATTAGTCATAAAGAAGAATGAAATTATATAAATTATATAATTTGCTGATAAATGAATGGATCCACAGACTATTATGCTAAGTGAAATAAGCCAATCCCCAAAAAACAAAGGTTAATGTTTTCTCTGATATGTGGAAGTCAATCCATAATAAGGGGATGGGGATGGAAGTTCAATGGAATAGACAAAGGGGAACGAAGGGAAGGGAGGGTGGATAGGAAAAGGAAAGACAGTAGAGTGAATTTGACATAACTTTCCTATGCACATATATGAATAAACCACACTGAATCTCACCATCATGTACATCCACAAGAAATTAATTAGAAATAATAATTATGGGTAAATGGCAGAAAAATCAGTAAAGTCAGGGGGTGGAGAGAGAGAAAGAGAAGGAGAGGTACTGGAGTCTGAATTACAGCAAGATATATTCCATGCTTGTATAATTGTTAAAATGGATTCTACTGTCATGTATAACTAAAAAGAACCAATTAAGAAATCTCAGTTAATAACATTCACAATTAATGACAAGAATGTTCTAGACAGAGGGAAATTCTATGACTCATTTTCCTCATATTATCTCATATTATCATATGCCTTAAGCACCACTTCTGCTTCCTGTGGACACAGTGATGTCTTCTGATCCACCCCTTGATGAGCTCATAACTGAGGCTGAGGGATGAGAGATGGGAGTAGATATGTGAGAGCCACTAGCAACAACAAGTACCATTTTCTCTAACAAGTCTATTAAGAGTTCTCTAACAGGTCTAGAACAGAGCAACCCTCCATGGAGTCATTCTGACCAGAAGATATTTAAAGGGGAAAACATGTTTTACTACTGACTCACAACAGAGAAAGGGAGCCACAGGATAAGGAACAAACAGAGGCTGCTCTATGGTAACTGATTATGACTCACTCTAGCCTACAAGCACCCTGTGTATACATCAACACGCTGGATGTTGGGGAACGGTTTAGGTTAATGGTGTCCTGCACTGTCACCCTGCACTGTCAGGTGAGGCATGAAAAAGTAAAACTCAAGTTACTTAAAGAAGAGCTCTTCTAACAGTTTAGGATGCCAAAATATGGAATAAGTTGCCTAGAAAATACTGCCTCTGGTATAAAAGGGGCACATTATTATATTTAACTCAGTGCTGATATAGAGTGGACTTCTAATAAATACTTATTGAATGTAAATTCAGCTTATCTTTTTTTCTCTAAATTTGAAGGACAAAAGAAAACAATGTGCTAATCTATTATTTTTTACTCAATTCCAATAAAAATGAACTGCTTATCAAAGCAGAAGTGATAAGAACATGTTTAAAGTGGTGAGTGTGCCCTGGAGAACTATTGATTTCAGGGCCAGGGAATGGAAAATAGAAAAAGAGTCTACACTATCTTCTGGTGCTGGAAAATTAAGGAAGTTCTCAACAATAAAGATACAAGCACAGGAAACTGAAAGAGCACTCAATGGCCAGAGTTACAAAAACTTTAGCAAATAATAAAATAACAGTAATATTATATTAAAACCCTAATAATCAAATTACTATCTATGAATCTCTCTTAGTATATAAATAAATGACTGTATAAATAATGAAGAAGAGACAACTCTTCCTTACAGAATAATTTTAATTAATAAGGAGAAAATAATCATTAGATTACCACAGTGATAACTGTTATAAGTCCACCAGAAGATGCTAAAATTAGTGGGCTAAAGTTTAAGCATACTTAATATACTTCTATATTATAAAAATACATCCCTTAAAATATAGTGTAATAAACGGGGAAATAGTAACTTTATGTTGAAGATCCTGGCAGACATTATCTTCACCAAGTGATCAAAGTTAACATCACCAGGAATCCATGTAGAGAGCATACACTCCCTGACATGAAACACAGAGGGCACATCACATGTAAAGTATCCTTTCCCATTTAATCATGACAACACATTAGAGAAACCCATCTCGAGAGATGTTCTGCAAAAGTAACAGACCAGTAGACTTAAAAGATGTTGAGGTCATGAAAGACAAAAAATGGAGGAAATGTCACAAATTGGAGAAAATAAGATACGACACTGTCAAAGACAGGAAAAATCAAATCATTCATTCTACTCTCACACACTCACCACTCACCTCACCACAACATAACACAGAATACTCCTATTACCAGATGTTTTCCCCTGTGTGCCAACCATTTATCCAGCAGACACCAGCTACAGGTCTTATAATTCCATTAGTTTCTGACATAATCAACCTACAGTTAGAACCAGATCTCACAGATTAAGGGCTCAGTGCCACAATACTGCATCCCATTTCAGATGACAATCACAGGTATTAAGCTGTCACCTATACTTCTGACTGGCTAGTTATAAATTAGGCTATCCTTGACTCCCTTTTCAAATTCAATTAATCTGCTAGAATGGCTCATGTAACTTAGAAAAGCACTTACATTTATTGGCTTATTATATTAATATAGGATATGATAAAGGATACAGATGAACAACCAAATGAAGAAGCACATAGAATAATATATGTGGGAAGAAGCTGAGAACTTCTATGCCCTCTCCAGGTGCACCATGCTCCAAGTACCTCTACTTGTTCAGCAATCTGGAATCTCTCCAAACTCTATCATTTTGGGGTTTTTTTGTGGAGGCTTCATTATTGTAGGTGAGATTGACTGCATGACTGATTACTGGTGATCAATTCAACCTTCAGCCCTTCCCACTTCTCCTAGGAGGTTGGGAAATGAGCTGAAAATTTCTACCTTTTAATCACTAAATTGGTTCCCTGAAAAACAGCTCTGTGAGGAGCCATCAGTGAAATGTGCATGGACCAGATCTGCATAGAAGCCATTGAGTGGGAAAGTTTGGTATCTGGGAACTCACAGTGGCACTCCTGCTGTTGAGATGGCCCAAATACATGTGAACTCCCACCCAGCTCTGCCAAAGTTCCCGCACAACACCTGAGGTGGAGTAATCTGCTGCAGCCACATAAACACACAGCCTCTCAAAGATGGGTGTGGCTTGCCAAGATGCCAATCAACCTGTTGACTGCAAGACACCATGAAGCATGACTTCACCTGCTGAAACCTTATCCCTTAAATAAAGAACTAGAGCCATGTTTTAGTTGTTCTGTTCCAGCTCCTGTATGGGCTGTAAGAAACTATCAGGCATTCCATTTCTCCTTTAAGACTATTTCTGGCTCTGAGTCTTATTTCTTCTCTAACTATTTCAGACTTTCATTTTCTCAGGTGGCTTATCCCCTTCTGAGCACGCAAAATTTACCCAAGCAGGGTGCTGGCCACCCCTAAAATACAGCTCCTATCCTGAGTCACTTTATTAGAACAAAAGATTCTCCTCCCACCCAGGAAATTACAAGGGGTGTCAAATGCTCCCAATACTCAGGAAATTATAAAGGTCTATGGAGCTCTGTGTCAGAAACTGGGATCAAAGACCAACTATTAGAAGAAAAGGAAAAATGCATTTATTTTCTTTGTAATTATTTAACAACTAAATTCAATGTGCAATCCTGAAGGGGGGAAAAGGCATTAGTGGGAAAAATAGTGAATTCCAAATAAATGCTGTAATGTATTTAATAGTAATTTAGTTTTAAGGCTAATTTCTTAGTTTTCATGATTATTATATGATTATGTAAGATGCTAACAAAGAGAAGCTGGATGGAGGATATATGGGGACTCACCAGGCTATTTTTGCAACTCTTCTATAAGTCTAAAATGATCTCAAAATAAAGAAATTTTTAAAAATGTGGTGAACACATCTTGGAATTCCTAGAACAGGAAGATTAAAACATGGTAAAATCATCACTCACTCACCAGTCAGTAGAAAAACAGTTTCAAAATATTTATAAGAAAGACAGACATGATCTCACATCCAGAGATCCAACAGGGAGAGTGATTCAAGAGAAATAGTGGACACTAATAAAATCAGCAGAACCACTTGTGAATCATCCTTCCTCTTCCCTTCCTCCATAACCTGTGAGGCATCTAGTCCTATCAAATCAAACCCCTCCTCTTACTCTGCACTGCACTGGTTGGTTATTTCAGCATCCTCACTAATGATTTCTCCACCACAAATTTCCTGAAGTCTAACATATCCTAAGTCAGTGTTCTCAAACAGGAATCTAGTCATTTCCCTCCTCTGTTCAAAAACTTTCAAGCTTATTTTATTTGAAACAAATCCAAATTCCTTAGCATAGGATATAAGACCTCTTACTATTTAGCATTTCCTAACCTTCATCCTCATCTCTATTCATTCACCCAAGAACAACTGTACTTCATCTTCAGGTCTAGTTATATAATCCAGAACATATCTATTCTGGCCTCTGTTCATGTTATTCATTTTGCAAAGGATACCACATTACTCAGCTATTCTTTCCAGCAAAACGTTAATCATTATTGCTTAAACATTACTTCTGTTCCCATCAGTTTCCTCTGATTCTTCACAACTTCTCTACCTCATTCTTCATGAATAATTAGCTCTGTCACTCTGCTATGCTCACCCCTATCCAGGACACTGTGAATACTGTTAATAAGCGTGTACCATGCAGCACATACCTTGTGATATATGAGCTACAAGCTTGATTCACTTATTAAAGTGTAAATCCTTTGATGGCAAGGTCCATGTTTAATTCACCCAGGAATTCCCAACCCTAGTTCAAGTCTTGGCCCTTAAGGATCAGTCAACCATTGGTTAGATTTAATTGAATTAAAATATAATTAGATTTGATTTCCAAGAGATGCAAAGGGAAGAACAATTTAAAGAAAATACATGGTTACCCTTGTTTCTATTGTACTTAAAATTTTAAATGGCACCAAAAAATGGGGAAGGAAATTAAAAAACTAATGATTATCAATTGACATAATAGAATGGACATAAAAGAACTACAAGTACACCATTAGAAAGGCTAATAAGAATGATCCAGACTTGAAAATAAAAATAGCTGTTGACAACAGAAAGGACCCTATTGGCTGTATCAACTTCAAGAAAAAAAGTAGGAGGATAGCCTAATGTTTGGGAAAGATGGTAATAATATCAAACAGGAAAGATAGAAAACAAAATCATTCAGCTTTCCTTTTGCTTACATTTTTTTTATTAAGAAGAATAATGTTCACATTATAAGATGTAGAAAAATCTTGTTGGAGGAAATGAAACCACTTTGCTTTGAAAGAAATTATATCACTAGATTCAATTATTCCAGGTTATGAAAACAACTTGCTGATATGAATCACTTACCTAAAATTATCATCCATTTATCAGAAATTATGAAGGATGAAACTATGCAGAAGTCTGGAGATGGAAAATTGCAATTAAAAATAGTGAAAAAAGAGAGGAAAGAGAAACATGTGTCTCAAGAACCTCACATCTCTCTGTTTAATATTGAACTCTAACTAAATTATACAGTAGTTATTTGACAAATGACTTTGCATTTTTTGCAAGACTATGCTGTCCAATATAGTAACCACTAATCAAACCTCATTGTTTAAAAACTTAAAAATCACTTACTGAAGTTGTATTAGCTATATTTTCAGTGCTCAGTAGCCACATTTAGCTCATGGTTACCATATTGCACAGCTCAGATCACAAAACATTGCAGAAAGTTCCATTTGACAGTGCTGTTAAAGAAAGTAGTGATCATTAGGAACCAGCATAATTTATTGAGAGTATTACATTGAACCAAAAATATTTCTGTCTTTTGATGGAATTGTTATACTATTAGAGATAGGAAGAGCTTAGATATAGACTGTATTGATTTCAGAAAAACATCTAACAGTTTTTTATAAAATTGTAGTTGGTAGAAATGAAGAAATATGGACAAGTTATATAATATAATTGTATAAAAATGTATTCACAGTGTTGACTGATAAACTAATAAAATTTGGGGAAAAGTTTTATAAACTAATAAAATTTGTTGACTGATAAACTAATAAAATTTGTTATAGTTTAGATGTGAGGTATCCCCCAAAAGTTCATGTGTGAAGGAATGCAAGAAAGTTTAGAGGTGAAATGACTAGGTTATGAGAGTTTTAACAAATCAGTGCAATAATACCCCCATAGTAATTAACTGGGCGGTAACGGTAGGCAGGTGGGGAGTGACTACAAGAGGTGGGTCACTGGGGCATGCTTTGAGATTATGTATTTTGTCTGTGGCAAGGGGATCTCTCTCTGTTCCCTGGTGCCATGTCCCCAGCTACTTTCCTTGGCCACACCCTTCCACCATTGTGTTTTGCCTGTCACCTCCAGCTCCAAGGGTTGGAGCTGAGACCTCTGAAATCATGAGCCCCCAAATAAACTTTTTCTCCTTAAAATTGTTCTTGTCAAGTCTTTTGGTCATAGTAGCAAAAAGGCTGACTACACCAAAGGATCTACTAATTTATTCCAAAATCTTGTCATTAACACCCTCTTGCTCAAAATTTGTGAATAATTTTCCTTAAAATTGAAGAAACAGTTATCAAATTTCTAAATATCTAAGTAATTGTGAGATTATTTTATACCTTTCTGAAAGTCAATTTTCTAAAATGTATGAAACCTTTTACAATATTACTTTGGCTCACAATTCCACTACTTCTGGAAACAATCATGGATGTTTACAAGAATTTAGCTATGTGCATGCTGATTATAGCAAAATATTTGGGAAAACGTGAGTGGGAAACAAGAGAAGACATTAAAGAAACTGCCTATTTGCATTGATCATCACTGTATTCCTAGTGACTGGCATAATGTTATACAAATCAAATTAAATTTGAATAAAGCAAGGGGAGATGAACACAATATAAAACAAGCTTTATGACTTAGTTTCTGCAATAAATGCATCAATACTCTGTGTGTCTATGTGGTGATATGCTTATATGGATAGAGAATAAGACTAGACAGAGGAGCATTAAAAATGTTAATAATATTTATCTCTGGCTCTGGTAATGAAGTATTGGCCATTTTTGCCTTCCTTTAGCTCATCTTTACTTTCTAAAAGTCCTATCCTGAATAGATAATTCTTTATCTTAAGAACAACATTTTGAACGAGGAGCAATGGAGAATATAAGTGACAAAAGAACAAATACTTATAGGAATAAAAAAAAGCTCAGCAAGCTATAAAAATGGTCTAAAACTTACAAGGGGAATCTTAAAATGTATATGCAGGAAGCTTAGCTTCAACGTTCTAAAGTGTCCTCTTGGAAAGTGGAGTGTGGAGAGGACTGAGGGAACAATAACTTTGGTAAAATAAACACAACATTTTTTAAATGACTCAAACAGTACAGTTTCCAAAAGAATGAATATAAACTTAGATTTCATTTATAGGGTAACTTGCCCAGAGCAGGGAGAGTGGTTTCCTCTGTGTCCTGGGGCTGATACCCACTATCTGCTCACTGGCCAGCTTGTTTTAAACAGCAAAGCTTCCTCAGAGGTGGGTAACCACCAAAGTCCCTGTACTGGAAATCCTAAAAGATAAGGAAAATTGACAGAATTGATAACTGTTAGCCTAAAATGGAAAATCCACAGGAATTCTCTGGTGGCTTGTCTCAGGTACTAAGGGGGCTGTCACATGAAAGGGGGACTAGAAAACAGATCAGGTCACTGAAGCAAAAAGGCTGCAAGAGGCAAGATTTCCATTTAGTTTAAGGTAAACAGAGCAAGTAAAAAAAAGTGCTGATTTACATTTTCCTGATGATTATTAAGATTGAGCATTTTTTCATGCACTTGTATTGAATTACCTTAATGCACCCCATAAAGATGTACAAATAGTAAGTCTCAATTTAAAAATACAATGAATTCACAAAAACTTGTATATGAACATTTACTGCTATTTTATTCATAATTACCTAAACTTGAAAGCAAACCAGATGCCTTTCAATGAGTGAATGGATAAACTGTGGTACATCTAAACAATAGATTATTATTCAGTGCTAAAAAGAAATGTGCAATTGAGCCATAAAAAATAAATGGAAGAATCTTAAATGCATAAATGAACTGTCTAAGTGAAAGAATCCAAGCAGAAAAGTCTATGTACTGTCTTATTCTGATAATATTATGACATTCAAGAAAAGAAAAAATTATGAAGATGGTAAAAAGATGAGTGATCACCAGAGGTTTGAGGAGATGGAAGGATGAGTAGGTGGAGAATGGAGGATTTTTAGGACAGTGAAACTATTTTGTATGACACTATAATAATAATATATGTCATTTTGTATTTGTCAAAACACATTGTCTGTACAATACAGTGAATTTTAATATAAACCATGGACTTTAGCTGATAATGATGTGTCAATATTGGTTCACTTACTATAACAAATATATACTTTGGCATGGGATGATGATAGTCAAGAAGGCAGTGTATGTTTGGAGAAGGAGCAAACAAAATTTTTTTTTTAATTTAAGAGTTTTTACTGGAACAAACTAATCTTTTTTAAATGATTTATCCAAAACTAAATGCATGTGAAACAACATTTGGGAAATAGTGATATTTTATCATCACTGTAAATTTCATAAAAATAAGATTTCCAAGAATACTAGATGTTTATTTGACATTAATTTTCAAGTAACTTAACAGTGCTTTATTTATGGCAACAGGTTTGTTTTGTTTTTTAGCATTTTACATTTCTGTAAGTATATTTTTAAGTTTTAAATCACACGGTAATATTTACAGAGATTGTGTCTAATCTTGATTAAGTAGCAAGAATCAATAAAAATGTTTATTAGCTTTAAAAATGCACGCAAGCATATAGACAAGTTTCTTTATTCATTGTCTCACACAATAACTACTCAGAATTTGAAAGTTTCATGCATTTTAACTACATCTGCGTTAGTTCCAACAATTTTAACATGGCTAAACTAGAGCTCTCAATTAACAATATGACAGAAATTATGTATTTTCCATTTAGTTTTGCTGTGACCTGAAACTTTACTTTAAAAATAGTCTATTAGCTGTCTTCAAAATATAATGAAGTAGACATTAAGCTTCTTTTTGAAGTAGTGACCTTCCTGGCACTATAAGTGAAACCTGACAGAAAGAAAAATAAAATCCTTTCCTTTGCAGCAAAATGAATGGAACTGGAGGATACTGTGTTAAGTGAAATAAGCCACACATAGAAAGACACATACCACATGTTTTCTCTCATATGAAGATGCTAAAAAAAGTTGACCCAAAGGTAAACTAGTGATGACTAGAGGCTGGGAAGAAGATAGGAGGAGAAAAAGGAAGCTGGATAATGAGTTACCAAAGATAGTTAGCTAGAAAGAATAAGTTCTGGTGCTCCACAGCACAGTGGGATAACAATAACATATTTTATGACAATCTGGAAAAGAGACATTTGAAGGCTTAAACTCTCCACCCCCCACAAAATGATAAGGGCAGGGAAATGCTAACTACTCTGCTTTGATCAGTCCATGCAGTATGCATGTGTTGAAATATCACACTGAACCTCACTAATTGCTTAAAATTAGCTGGGCTTGGCAGTGCATGCCTGTAATCCTAGCAGCTCCAGAGGCTGAGGCAGGAGGAGTTCAAATGGAGTCCTGAAGCAACTCAGTGAGACCCTGTCTCTAAATAAAATACAAAAAAGGGCTGAGGATGTTGCTCAGTGGTTAAGTACCCCTTGGTTCAATTCCCAGTACTAAAAACATACATACATATATACATACATACATACATACATAAATTACAATTAATACATGTCAATCAAAAAAGAATAGTAATTAGTGAAGAATAAATGCTGACAGAAAGGCTCTCAGGAACACTAAAGAAGGATTTTTTTTTAATTATAAAAAAAATGTGTAGGGTATTCCTAACCCCTACACTTCCATTTCTTAAGTTTATATCATTTATTCATTCAGCAAATATTTCTTGAAAACTTTCCATAGTTATTTTTAAACCTAAGATCCTTGTACCTCTGGAAATATGTAATGGACATATAGCCAAAGAAAGAGTATGAATATGGTACATCTTCCAAGAACATTAATTTTATTTGATTGTTTTGAAAGTAAAATGAAGAGATAAGTTATTATTTAGAACCCAGCAAACAAATGGATCCTAAAAGACAAAACAGCAGAGAAATGCTGTTGATGTGTATGTGAAACTTTTCAAAATTTGCCTCCAAACTCATCAATACCCAAAGGAATACAAAATCATACTGCTCTTAGAATGCTATAGTGGAAAAGTTAGAGCAACACTGACCCCTATATACTTTGCAGGAAAGATTCATGGATAAATAAAGCACATATGTGCCTTCAGAGAACTAGCCATTTAGAGGGACCACAGTCTCAGCTGCTTCACAGCAGAAAAATATGGACCTGTGATAGAAGTTGAATACAATTAGTTCCCTATAGAGAAGCACAGGTAGATTTCATTTCTGGTTATGAAAATGCCTGCCACCCAATAGTCTCAGGCCAGTCCTGAAATTGTGACATCAATATCCCAAGTAGGTGGCAGTACTGCCTACTTGGATCTGTTTTCTAGTGAGGAATTTCATGATTGAACCTAACGGACATCTCTCAAGGGAAGATCATTTAAGCTAAAGCTTATTTTATCCATGGAAATGCCATTCTTCATAGGTACAATGGAAACAAACAAATGTCCTGATTAACTTCATTTTTGTTTCCTGTGTTGACAAACAGTTGTGGTCACAAAATATGTACAGAAAGAATTAGTAAAATAACATTTCCATATTGAAAATTTTGATATATTTTGTATGTCAATATAAATAGCAGAATCAGAGAAAGAAAAAGAAAGCAGAAGGATTGAGTGACCATAAGAATGAAAGAGTTAAATATGTAACAATAATTAAATGTATCTTACAAATCACACAATGTCATAAAAAATTAAATATATCTATTGTCACATTTGTATTACCAATAAACTGAATCCAGTTATGTTATATACTCTGCATTTGAGTTCACTTCATTCAAGCATGAAGACAAACTCAATGACAAGCTAGAAAAATCAACATCCCTGAGGTCTCCTCATGCTGTCCATTATAGATACACATGGCCTTGAATTTCCTTGTTCAAGAAAGCTGTCCTTTCCACCCACTAATTTACTCTGAGAAATGCTTTTCAATTTATCGCAAAACTGAGAACAGGAAACTAACATCCACATAGAGCTCAAGCAGTCTCAGTTCCCAGATTGGTTCATTCAAAAATATGTTATCTCCCTTCTATGTGCCAAGTACTATGCTCTGTGAGTCCTTTCCTACCTAGCTCTACCACCATCCATGTTTTCCCTGAAAATTGTTCTTCATATTGCCCTTCAAATGGGAACCTTCAACATCACACCTTTCTGGGAAAGGAATGAGAGGACTCAAATTTGAAAGTCACTGGTTTCAGGGCTGAGACCTGGTTTACAACTCCCAAGGGCTCAGAGGCTGGTCTGAGGGGAGAAGATGCCCCAGTCCAGGGGCCAGAGACTAATCCACCAGAAGTTTCTGCTCATTCAGACCAACATCTATAAGCATACCACTGCTTATGTTCATTTACAAAATTCTAATAGAAGTTTCAAGTGCAAGAGAATCGGGGACACCAAAAACTATATATTTTCAAAATTCTACAGAAAAATAAATGCATGAAATCTACAGAATGTACTTGGCATCTACTATGAATATTTGAATCTTACACTTTTATTTTATTTAAGATATGGGGAGAAATATTTGTTGTCTCTCGATGCCATAGAAGCAGTTTATCTATAGGATATCCAACAAAATTTGGGTTAGGACTCCTGTCTAATGAATAAGCCAGATGATAAGGAAACTTTTACCATAGAACTTGGGCTTCTAGTGAGTGCACCATAATTTATTATTGGTGGATCTAATTGACCTTACTTACTTGTTTGCTTGTTTTGTTTTCTTTCTTAGTGTGGGAAAGTTTCAATTAGGGAAAGTAAGACTAGAAGTAAGGTTTGTGTATTCCTTACAGAGAACCACCAGGTAGGGGGAGAAAACAAAGTATCAGAATCCCTTTGCAGGCAAACTGCAAGGACACAGAGATTCTCATAGAGAAGGGTCTCTTGCACAAGACATGATGAGTGTAGTTGGAGTGCTCCCTCCTCTGGGCAATCAAGAAGAGTTTGAGTCGGAAAGATTCAGACACACAGAAAGCCAAGCCCATTGCCCTCCAGCCCAAGCCCTGCAGGTTCCTTTGCTTGTCTAGAGATCTCAACAATTTCTTAGTGAAAGGAAGGAAGGATTTGTATGTTACACAGCACTGTTAAAATCAGTCTAATCAACATATAGCAGATTTACAGTAGATTAATTAGGTATCTGGGTGTCAGCAGTAGCTGAGTCTAGGGCTGGCAAAGATTTTATTAATTTGACAAATATTTATTTACCATCTTCTATGTGCCTGGCACTGACATTCCTAACAACATAGCAAAAAAGTCCTTTTCCTTCAGGAAGTTTACGTTGTGGTGGGGAAATGAGGAAGGAGGAGAAAAAAAGAAGGAACAACTAGTAGCTACTGGTTGGAGATCTCAAGGTAAACCACCAAAAAGTGCTATCCAGTGTGGTAGATTCCGTCATTGTATCTTACAGTTTCCAGTTTTCATAATGCCTATGTAATTGGTGAAGGGTTCAAACTGGGGTTTTGAGACAAAAGGCTATGTTCCAACAGCACCTCAAAAAGTCAGGCTGCCATTTGGGAGCACTCTTAGAGAACGTGTTTTAGTCAGCTTTTGTGTCACTTTGAACCAAACACCCAACAAGAACAATTTAGAGGAGGAAAACTTTATTTGAGGCTCATGGTTTCAAAGGTCTCTGTCTATAGTGACTGACTCCATTGCTCTGGATGCAAGGTGAGGCAGCACATCATGGTGGAAGGACCAAGCAGAGGAAAGCTTACAGCAGGGTTAAGAAGCATGGAAGGGGTGGCATAGGGAAGGTTCCTTCCAGGGCATGCCCCCAATGACCCACCTCCTCCAGCCATGCCCCTCCTGCCTATAGTTACCACCCAGTCCATTCAAAGTAGGATGGACTGACTAGGTTAAAGCTCTCACTGTGTCCTTGCAGTTTACCTCTGAATATTGCTGCAGAAACACAGGAGCTTTGGGGAGAATATCTCATATTAAAACCAGTACTAATTTCTGCACTTACAAGGTTGTTTATGTGTATGTTTCCATTGCACAGGCTTCCACAAGGAGCAGTGAACATAGTAGAAATTATATGAACTTTAGATCACACCTTCAGAGGCATTTGGAAATTGGAGACCTTGATTAGGTTACTCAGTCTGAGTTTAGTCATACGTGAAGTGTGGAAAATATCTACCTCTAAAGAGGTAGGTTTTATCCAAGATAAAATAAGATAATATGCAGAATGACTCTACTAGAGTGTCTGGCACATGGCAAGTACTTTTGAAATACAGCTATCATTATCATGGCTTGTCATTTCCTCCTCAATAACCTACAAATTTTTTGGTAAGTAATGCCAAAAAATGCATGGAGGCCTATGCTAGCCATAGGGAAGTGAGGAGTTATGCAAACTACCCTGAAGGGACTGTTGGAACTCATGGGTCTGAATGTATCCACATGTACCCACAGAATATCTTTAGGAATTTTATGACTGCCCAATGTTGAAAAATATTGGAAGTTCCATCCCAAATTGACTGGGAAGTTAGATCTAGAGGTTTATTTTTAAGCCCCTGAATTTGTAAAAATATCGTGTGTCTCCTCAAACGTTTCAAGATTCTTGGCAGGAATGACTGGTCTATTAATCAGGTTCTTCAGAGAGACGGAGCCCATAGAACATGGGTGATTGATAAGATAGGTAGAGAGCCCACATAATAGGCCACCTGCAAGCTAGAGAAGTCAGTAACATGGTTCTCCAAGTCTAGAGTCCAAGAACCAGGAGAGCCAACAGGGTGACTCTCAATCTGAAGCCAAATGTCTGAGAGTCCTAAGAGGCTGCTGGCTCAAGTGCCAGAGCTCAGAGGCCAAAGAACTTGGTGTTCTGATACCAACAGCTGGAGGAGAAGGGTGACCACTCTGGAGGAGAGAGAATGACAGTTTGCTCTCTGTTGCCTTTTTGTTCCATTCAAGACTCCCTGACTGGGGGCTGGGATTGTAGCTCAGCGGTAGAGTGCTTGTCTCGCATGCATGGGGCCCTGGGTTCGATCCTCAGTACCACATACAAAGCAATAAAAAAAAATAAAGACATAGTGTCCATCTACAACTAAAAAAAATATTTAAAAAAAAAAAAAAGACTCCCTGACTGGACGGTGCCCATCTATATTGAGGATATGTCTTCCCCATTCAGTCTTCTGACCTACATGCCAATCCTCTCTAGAGACACCCTCACAGACATCCCCAGAAACGATGCTTCATCATCCATCTAGGCATCCCTCAACCCAGTCAAGTAGGATCTAAAATTAGATCTCATGGCTGGGTTCATCTAAAATGTCAAAATCAGTTGTCCCCGAAGAATCCCCTAGTGATCAGACAATATCCAGGGTGTGCTATGGACAAACAGTTTCCCATGCAGCACAGGTTGCCTGGGTGGGGTGGGGTTGGGGTTTAAATTTTGTTGTGGCTAGATGATTACATGTGTAGAAGAAGAAATTTAGGAAAAAAAAAAAAAGTGGGCGGGTGGTTGTAAACCAAAGTTTGCAAGGTTTTGGTACCTGAAAATATCCAGGACCTAAATCCTTCAGCAGATGCTCTGTCACTACCTCCTGCTACTAAGGTACACTTAAATGATTGTTGAGAAACACAGGGAAGGGCAAGCCGCCTTTCTAAAAACAATTAAAAGGCAGGCAGTGGGCAAAGGCTTATAGTTCTATTGAGGATAAACTAGGAAAGGAGAAGGCAAGAGGGCAGGTAGATAAGCCCCACTTAACGTCTGGCAGAGGATGTTCACAGTAAAGTGCTCTTTTGTTCACAATGAAAGGATTCCAGGGAGGCAGGGAGGGCAGAATCACCAATGAGGCTATTCAGTGGCATGAAGGTAAAGAGAGACATGTACTTGAATTTTTATTTCCAAATTAGGAAAGATAAGCAGAACAGACCAATCATTACAGCTTGTCAAAGGAAAGCAAGAAAATGATGAATTGTTCACTTCCCAAGCCCTGGCATAAGTAGATACAAGTCAGAAAAGCCTGATACGTTTTTCTCTTCTAGGCTGGATGGAGTTCACACTGTGGGAGTATAGATAAAAGGAAGGTTGTGATCTGTGGGAACTGGTGACAGCTTATGGGATAGTAGAGAGGGTTCTGAGAATGTTAGCTATGTTTGCTGTTGTCTTTTGTTTTGTTTTGATTATATATATATATATATATATATATATATATATATATACCCACTAATTGGTGATACTTAACACAATATTTGAAAGAAATAATTTCTTCACAAACAAAAGAAAAAATTTTACACCCAACATTGAACTCACATCCCACAATAAGACTTGAGGGAGTTTCTGAGACTTCTACTGAAGTTCATTGTCTTATATACAAGTATTTCCTATTCCAAAAATCATTTTAAAAGTCACAGTGGGCTGGGATTGTGACTCAGTGGTAGAGTTTTTGCCTTGCATGTGTGAGGCACTGCATTCAATCCTCAGCACCACATAAAATAAATAAATTTAGAAAAAGGTATTGTGTTCATGCGCAACTAAAAAATATTTTTTAAAAAAGTTCACAGTGAGGTGTATGGCCAATAAAATATCACTTAAAATAGGTTTAAATAAATAAGGATGAGAATATAAAGTGGAACCAAAATAGAGCTATAAAAAGTATATATTAAAAAAAAGTAAAAGTATATATACAACAGGCTGGCTGAGCTATAGAGCTATTTGTGGGAATTGAAGGTGGTTCATATGGAGCTACTAAACATTCTAGGATGAACCTATTACAAGATTCAGACATTTTATATTTAGGAAACTGAAGAACAGGTTGTGCTATTTTTTAATGAAAATGTTAAAGATATTAAAAGCAAGACGGTGTCTTGCTTTGATGTGCCTTCTTCTTGGTGAGGGAGACACAGAAAATTAACTGATATTAATGTTAGCCTCTTTATATTTTCAGTGCATATATATATGTATATATATGCATATATAAAATTATGCTCAGGTTAAACATATAGTTACCTGCTCTCTCCCTACCTGCTCTCTCTGATAGGCCAATGCACAGAGGCCTCTCGGAAAAAGACGTTAAGTAAAGAAATCAACTAAAATTTTGTTTCCCTGTCTCAATAACACCCAATTAAACCAACTGATTGGACCAACTTAAATATGGAATCCCAAGGAGTAAAAGGCAAGCTTAAAGAGTTAGTATGGGTGCTACTGAGAGGAATCAAACACTCTGTGTATCTTAAAAACTTTATATCCTTCTGGAACTGTATAGCAACAACGTGACAAAACACATTGCACTACAAAATGTTTCATTAATTATATTGAACACTTCTAGTGTATTTCATCCCCTGCTGGATATAGGACCCAAGGATATTCAGTTCCCTTTTTCCTTAATTTTCTTGAGCAAACCTACTCATGCCAATTCTGCTCTTTTTATCCCCAAAGATTGAAGTGGAGTTAATTAGCTAAACAGGCAATTCACAAATATATCTCAAGCTAGGGATATAGCTCAGTTGGTAGAGTGCTTGCCTCCCATGCACAAGGCCCTGGTTCAATCTCTAGCACCACCAAAACAAAAAACAAAACAAACAAACAAAAGAAACAAATAGATATCATGGTTGAAGAGGGGAGGATAGGCTGAAACCCCCAATATCTTAATTAATGTCTGATCATGCAAATAATTTTAAATTCATATTTTTTAAATTTTTATTTATTTATTTTTCTGTAAATTTTTATTGATGCATATAATTATACATAAAAGTGAGATTCAATGTTACATATTTACAAATGTACACAACAATATGATTTGTTCAATTTCATTCTCTAATACCTCCTCTCTCTTTTCCCTCCTCCTTCTCCAGTTTCCTTTTAAATTTTTAATTTATATTTTATATGAACTACCAATTTGTAACACACTAGATACATTTAATAATGATCACCTATTTAATAAATTCTTAATGTATTTTTTCAACACTTAAAAATTTTAGTGTGATAACAACTTCTATCATTCGGAACACTCCTACCTTAAAATTATCTCCAGCATTCAGATTTGGCACACTTAATGATAACATAAAATCTCAATGCTGGAAAGGGGTTTTGAAAGTTTTCTTATAGTGGTTTATGTTTGAAATCCACATAAGACTTCAGAGTTTATAAAGTTCTTTCACACATTATATCATTTAACTCTTGGTATATCCCTGCAGAGATTACTATTTAAGCTATAGATATAGATAAACTGAAGATTTAATCAAAAAATATAGAGGAACTACCTTAATAGTCATAAAATCAATGCAAATGAAAATAACAAAAATCATTTGCCAAAATCTTAGCCAAACTGGTAAATGATAAAAGCAATATTATTAAGGGGCACAAGAAAGAGCCAGTTTCATACAGTGCTAAGTGAAGTATGAACTGTTGTAATTCCTTATTAGAAAGAAAATCAGGAAAACAATGCCATTCACAATATTTAAAAAAAAAAAAACTAGGAAGAAATGTAATTGAGTAGGCAAAATAATTCAATGAAAATTATAAAACATTGAAGAAAGAAATTGAAGACAATGAAAAGATATCTCACATTTATGGACTGAGAAGATTAATGTTGTTTAATGACTGGAGGCATACAAATACACAATTTTAAAATATTTTATGGAGACATTTTAACAAAAGCAGCATGATGTTGACATAAAAATAGACACATGGACTAATGGAATAGAATAGAGGACTCAAGAATAAATCCATGTGTCTACAGTTGTCTGATTCTTTGCAAAGGAGCTAAAAGCATATGTTGGAGGAAAACCAGCTTCTTCAGCAAATGGTGCTGAGAAAATTAGACTTACACATGTGGAAGATTGAAACTAGATCCTTATTTCTCACCCTGTACAAAAATGTACTCAAATGGATCAAAGACCTTAATATAAGACCTGAGTTACCTAATTAGAAGTGCCAGGGGAAAACACTTCAAGACATAAATACAGGCAATGATTAGGACTGAACAGGACTATAGTAGTGCAGGAAATAATAGCAAGAATAGACAACATCCAGTTAAAAAGCTTCTGCACAGCACAGAAAACTATCAACAGAGTAAAGAGGCGTCTTATATTATGGGAGAAAAATCTTTGCCAGCTATTCATCTGGCAGAGGATTAGTACCCAGAATATATAAAGAACTCAAAAAATGTAACAATGAAAAGCAAGTAATCCAATCAATAAATTGGCAAAAGAACTTAAGTACAAAAGAAGTACAAATGACAAATATAATAAAAAATGTTCAACATTTTTAACCATTAATAAAATGTAAACCAAGAGTAATTTGAATTTCCATCTCACTCCTTTTGTAATGTCTATTATCAAGAAAAAAATAACAAAGGATGACAAAGGATTTGGGGAAAATAAACCTTTATATACTATTTGTGGGAATGCAAATTAGTACAACCACTATAGAAATCAGTATGGATGCCTCTCCAAAAACTAAAAATAGAATTATCATAAGATCCAGATATACCACTTGTTTTAGTCAGCTTTTGCATCACTGTGACCAAAAGATTCAGCAAGAACAATGTAAAGGAGTAAAAGTTTATTTTAGCTCTTTCAGAGGTTCAGTACATAGACAGTCAACTCCATTGCTCTGGGCTGGAGGGAGTAGCACCTCATGGAAGAAGGGCCCAGCAGAGAAAAGCAGCTCCCCTGATGGTGGGGTCAGGAAGCAGAGAGAGAGAGCTCTGTTTATCAGAGACAAAAAGAAAACCCCAAGCCAGGAGAGACAGCACATCCTTGTAATCCCAGCAGCTCAGGAGACTGAGGCAGTAGTGTTGTTTTATGTCATGCCTTGCATGGGTTTGCCAACAAGTTGGGTCCTGGGGGATGAGAAGGGGTCCTCAAGAAGGACTAAATGGGGTCCTGCAGGATGAGTTATGGGGTGGTTGGTCACAGAGTCACTTCACCCAGACTCTGCGGGCTGGTAAGACTGCTTTGCCAGAGCGAGATGCAGAACCCATTTATTCCAGAAAGTACAACAGCTTATATATGGCCCCGAGGTTAAAAGCAATGGGGTACCACTGTGTCAGGTGCTCAGTCCATCAGCATAGAATGGGGAAAGAGGGAGGGGAGGAGTTGAAGGTATGAGAGCGCTCCTACATATCTCCCTTTTTATTTTTATTTGAAAGGTCAGCAGAGCCTGTGTGGCCCATAAGCAAGCATGTTGGAGGGATCTGTGATAATCTCCTCATGGGAGAGAATCATTCTGCTGGATTTCCAGACTCCTACATGTTGCATATTAGAGAGGTGGGTGCAAATGAGACTGTGCCTGTCTTAGGTTGTACCTGTCTTTCAGAGCATCTTACCTGTCACTGGCTAACCAGTCCGTGTGAATGAGAGGGAGGACGAATGAGACTGTGCCTGTCTTATGTTGTGCCCATCTTTCAGAGCATTTTACCCATCATTGGCTAACCAGCCCGTATGAACATGCCCCAAGATGAGTTCTCTCCTAAGAGAAGGGGTAATGGGATTGGGTGGAGTTGGGAGGGAAGGGGGTTTGGGGTTAGTATTGGCCAAAGCTGTGAAGCCTTGCATTTCTAGTGACAATGGGGTGGGCGAGCTTCTCACACGTTCTTGAGGGCTGCAATCCATATGGCAGGAATTTTCTTGTGTTCCTGTGATTCTTTAATGATATGAACTAAGAGATCTTGTTTAGTTTCTAGTTTGGTTAACTGTCTTTTTATACATTTGACAAAGAGAAGGACCAGAAGAAGACTTAGAACCTCGAGCCCAATGATAACCCAATTGGATGGATCTAACAGAGCTAATCACACCTTTTGAAGAATAGAAGGGTCAAAGACAACATTACTCACGGAATGAGTATGGGCTTCTTTCTTCAGGTGGGGAGTTATGTTGTCTTCTTGAGAGAGGCTTGGATGAATATTTCTGGCTGGGATCCAAAGAGGCTTAGATTCTGTGGGGGGGGAGACACAAGCATAGCCTTGCCCTTGTGTGAGCAGAGGGTCTGGGCCCTTCCATTGAAGGGTCAAGGGGTCCTTCCATTGTGCCAAGGGAAGGGGATTAGGGAAAGTAAATGGACCCCAGTTTCAGATTGAGGCCTTGCTTGTCAAAAGTGAGATAATTAAGGGTAAATAATGCATCCAACAATCTCAAAGAAGGGTCCTTTTCAGTAGAATTAAATAGCTGAAGCATCTCCTTTAGAGTGCTATTGGTTCTTTCAATGACTGCTTGTCTCTGGGGGTTATAGGGAATCATTTTGGTATGGGAAATTCCCCAGGAAGTTAAAAATTCCTTCAATCTGAGGGAGACATATGCTGGGCCATTGTCTGTTTTGATTGACCATGGGACGCCCATGAATAGTATTGCTTGATTTACAGCCTTAATCACATGGGCTGCCTTTTCCCCTGTGAGGGCAGTAGCATACACAAGGGGGGAATTGGTGTCCATTATCAAATGTACAAATTTAAGTTTCCCTAAGGTAGGGATATGAGTGACATCCAACTGCCAGAGGGAGTTGGGTGTCAGCCCATGGGGGTTGACTCCCTGTGGTTGGAGTGGGCCCAATGGTAACAATGGGCTGCAAGAGGAGCATGTATGAATCAGATGTTTGCATTGTTGGATTAGAATTTCAGGCAATAGGCAATGAAGACTATCTGCTGAGAAGTTAAACCTCTGGTGTAAGGCTCTAGCTTGTTCTACAGTGGACATAATGACTTTAGGCTGACTTACAAGTTTGTCAATAGAGGCAATTCCTTTCTGATAGGAAGCCAGGCAACCTGGAATGGGAGTGAATGTGCATAATATACCATGGTTGTCTTACTTCTAGTACAGCCTTCAGGGTAGCCATAGGCTGATCAACAGGACAGTCTCCAGGCCTAAATGTGGAATAAGCGATGGAAGAGCAGATCTTGACAGCATATATGCTATCAGAGATTTTTTTAAGGGAAATGGTCTGATATCTTTCCAGCACCAGGATAAGTGCAGTCAATTCAGCTACTTGGACAGAATCAGAATGCCTTTGAATAAATTGATCATTTGTTTTATTAGATCCCATTATAATGTAGCCAAGATGATGAGTGTTGGCATCCATGAACACACAATGGGCCACAGAAATAGCTTTGCCCAAGGGAAAGGCATGAGTGGTCATCATCATTAGAATATCTTGTAGGGTCAGCAGTAGTTTAGAAGGAGGGAGACAGGAAAACAGTGACCCAGGAAATCCCTTCATTATTATCTGGAAGTCTAAAGAAATTTGTAGGAGGAAGGCGATTTGTTCTTGATGAAAAGTACGACTATGGTGTTAGTTTCCTTATTAAAGATGGATCTAGCTTGTTCTCTGAGCCTCACCAAGGCTATAATTTGTGAGGTGAGACTGGTGATTTTATGACAGGAGCTCCAGGGAAGGTGTGGCCATGATAAAGGTCCGTCACATTGCCAAAGGACACCTAGGGGTAACTTCATGGTGGAAAGTACTATGGCTGACAGAGGAACAGCAGTATCATATATTTGAAGCTAGGCAGATGTGAACAACTGATTAATTCCTGCCAGGGTGCCTCTAGCTTCTGGAATAATCTTAAGCTTTCTAGAAGGATGTTTGTTGCCTTTGAGCAGATTGTAGAAGGGCTCAAGTACTTTTGGAGGTAATGGCAAGAATGGCCTAATCCAGTTAATATTACCACATAATTTTTGTAATTCTGTCAAGATGTCATCGGGGATGTCAAGAGAGGGTTTACTAGGTCATATCACCCGAGAAAAATGAAACCCTAAGAAAGAGAAGGGAGAGTGAGTTTCAATCTTCTCCTTGGCCACATGAAGATTAAGATCCTCTAAATTTTTTAGGAGTGAAGTCAGAAGCGCTTGAAGAGATGCTTGGTCTTTTCAAGCCACTAAGATGTCATCCATGTAATGAATAATGTAAGCAGAGGAAGCGAGGTAGAGAGAAGGAGCAACTTCAGTGGGCCCCGAAGGCAGGGTGGAGTCACCGGGGTCACAGGGGAGGGAGGAGAGAGCTGCTGGGGATGAGGGAGCAGTCACACTGTGGGAGGGGTGGCCCAGCACCCTGGAGAGAAGGAGGAGGCGAGGAGAGAGAGGAGCCAGACCCCCGAGCCACCTTCCTCGCCAGGCCTTCCCAGTCATCCCGGAGCCGGTCATAGCACATCACCACCCCAGTGGAAATGCACCCGCCAACCCCACCCCTGACCCCACCCACCTGCCCCCCTGCACCTGCTGGAGTGCCCCTCCCCCTGAGAGGAGACACGGTGGCAGAGCGGAGAAGACAGATGGGTGGAGGGGCCAGACAGGTGGAGGGGCTGGGAGGAATGGGGGAGAAAGACGTTAAAGTGAAAGTAAATAGTAACATTGGAATTGGCAATCAGGATGCAGACCGGCATATGAGCGCTCTGCAAAAGCCTGTCTGGCTCCACGCTCTGCGTCTGCATAGGGTAGGGAGCACCGCGGGCAGGCAGCAGCAACCCCGGACTGCCTGAGAAGTGAGGCAGCTCACCGGAGGCAGGGGGGTGTGGCCGTGGCCAGAGGAGGTGCAGGCACAGCACACTTGGCACCCTCCCCTCTCCCCACCTGGCACAAAAATCACCATGCAACACTTTATGGCAGCGTGACACTTTAGGCAGCGATTTTGCTCACTTCTCTGCTTAGCGGCAGGCGGGACTAGGGCTCAGCCACGCCAGCTTTCTCCCAAGGCGTGGGCCCCACCCCAAGGGAGAGGAGCGGGGAGAAAGGGAATCAGCCCACAGGGACCAACTGCCAGCGGGGGAAGTTTCCCAAAAGTAGGAGGAAATGCTAGCAAAAAGAAACCGAAAGCAAAGAGGACAGAAAAACTGCACAAAGACAGACACAGAGTACAATTAGAAAAAGCCTGGTGTTACCTTCACCAGCAAGACAAGAAAGACAGGGGACCACCACGAATTCACTTACCGGGGGGTCAAGCAAGCCCTAGAGCACATGGGTACCAAAATGTTGTTTTATGTCATGCCTTGCGTGGGTTTGCCAATGAGTTGGGGTCCCAGGGGGACTAGAAGGGGTCCCATGGGACGAGGTAAGGGGTGGTCAGTTGCAGAGTCACTTCACCCAGACTCTGGGGGCTGGTAACACTGCTCTGCCGGAGCCAGACGCAGAATCCATTCATTCCAGAAAGTACAACAGCTTACTTATAGTCCTTGGACCAATCATGGCCCCAAGGTTACAACCAATGGGGTACCACTCTGTGTCAGGTGCTCAGTCCATCAGCATAGAATGGGGAAAGAGGGATGGGAGGAGTTGAAGGTACAGGGAATGCTCCTACACAGTAGGACCTCAAGTCCAAAGCCAGCCTCAGCAAAAGCAAGGCATTAAGCAATTCAGTGAGACCCTGTCTCTAAACAAAATACAAAATAGGGGGGCTGGAGCGGTGGCTCAGTGGCAGAGCACTTGCCTGGCATGTGCGAGGCACTGGGTTTGATTCTCAGCACCACATACAAATAAATAAAATAAAGGTTCATTAACAACTAAAAAAAATTTTTAAAAAAAAGTACAAAATAGGGCTGGGGATGTGGCTTAGTGGTTGAGTGCCCCTGAGTTCAATCTCTGCTACCAAAAATATATATATATATATAAACCCCAAAAATATATCCCCAGTGACATACCACCTCAGTTAACCCAGTTAATCTATACCCATGAATTAATCTACTGATTGGGTGGATTTGCCTAAAATACTCTAAAATTCCTGCATTGTCTCACATGAATTTTGGAAGAATACCTCATATCTTAACCATCATACCACTACTGGGTATATACGCAAAGGAATCAGTCAAAATACTATAGAGATACCTTCATATCCATGTTTATTGTAGCACTGTTCACAGCAGCCAAGCTCTGCAATCAGCCTAGATGCTCATAAATGGATAAATGAATAAAGAAACTGTGGAATATATGCATAATGGAATATTATTTGGCCAAAAAAAATGAAATCATGTCATTCACAGGATAAAACTGTAGAGCTTCATGTTAAATGAAATAAGCCAGAGTCAGAAAGACAAGTATCATGTGTTTTTCCCCACCCCCATGGGGAATCTAGGAAAGAAAATGGAAGGAAAACTACTAGGGAACTGGGAAGGGTACCAGTGGGAGGGGTATAGGAAAAGGGAAATAGAGTGGATATGATCAAAGTATACATTATATGTATGTATGGAATTGTCACAAACAATTCCATATTTTGTACTATTAATATGCACTAATCATTATAATTTTTAAACAATAATCTTCAACATGTTCATGCCTTTGACCTGCAATTACACTTCTAAGATCCTTTCTTAAAAGAAGCAAATATAAACAAAAAAGAAGAACAACTTAAATGTGTAACTGCAACAATTCAGTTGAGTAGATCATGGCATAGTAAGCAGCCAATAAATGTATGATTATGCAAAATGTATAACACAGAAAATGCCTAATGACAATTTTGAAGTAATAAAATTATATATATACATATACACACAAATATACACATAAATATATACATATATACATAAATACATATATATATAAAGTCTCCCCATTCAACTCCTTAAATATGGGCTATGCCTAGTGACTTCCAATGAGTATTGTATGGAAAGTGTACTACTAGTAATAGAAGAAACTGAATGTAGGAACTCTCTTTACTATACTCCAAAATGTTTTCTATACATTTAAAAGAGTTCTATAAATTTAAAAATTAAAAATTCTATAAATTTAAAAGTTGCTTCAAGTAGGGTCAGGCAAAGAATAAATGCTCAATAGAAGTTACTATTATTATCATTGCTGAAGATGATGTCCTAGGTTGCATAATTGTCCCTAAACTTGCTGTATCTATCAATGGAAATGATGCCCTGGTGAACTGTTAGTGGTGATCAGACTTTGTGCTTTGTAATAAGGGCAAAGTAGTTATTATCAGGAGTACACTTTTCCACCTGAAAGCAATAATGGACTTGTAAGAGGATCTGTGTTTTGACGAAACACAAGGGCAAACCAAGGAGTAAAGAAACCACAGATGGCATTAAATGACGTAAGTGGCTTATGATAAGGAGTTATTTATTTACCAAAGGGCTTGAAGGGAATCATTAAACCCTAATAAGATTATACCCTATGGAATTGAATAATAGAGGAGGAATAAACCCCTACAGCTACAGTCATCTGCTTCTTTGCAAAGGAGCTAAAAACATGTTGGAGGAAAACCAGCCTTTTCAGCATATGGTACTGGGAATATTTGACTTAGACATGTGGAAGATTGAAATTAGATCCCTATCTCTTACCTTGTACAAAAATCTACTCAAAATGGATCAAAGACCCTAATATAAAACCTGAGTTTTAATCACCTAATTAAAAGTACCAGGAGAAAACACTTCAAGACATAAATACAGGCAATGATTTCCTGAACAGAACTACAGTAGTGCAGGAAATAATAGCAAGTATAGACAACATCCAGTTAAAAACAACATTGATTCATTCTATGAGGTCAGGCAAGTTTTTATGTCTTTCATAAAAATACCATAAGAGGTAATTGAGGGGGGTAGATGAAAACATGTAGGTAAAGAACTTAATATGCACCAGAAACCCAACAAATGGCATTAGATTTTGGGTAACTTGTTAAATCTACAATATACTATAAAACTTCCCACCACCCCATCTTCCAGTTTAGGCTGGTGAAAAACAATGATCCTTCAGCTGAGTTTCCCAAGAATAGCCTCACTGAAATAACCTAGCAAATATAATCTCATTTAAGGACAAGATCTCAATAACAAAAACAAAAAACATGATACCTGAATTTAAACTCATAGTTGCTCTTTGCCTGATCAAGCTCTAAATACTAAAGCAATAGAACCTTAATTATTATTATAAATACACAGGAGTATACAAGACATGGTGGAAACAGGTTGAGTCAACGTATTCAATCTACTGCTTGCTTAAATGTACTTAAAAAATCACAGGAAATTGAAAAGCAATACCTCTTGCTGAGTTAATAAAATCCAACTAAAACACTATTGATTGAAAAAGGTGTAAAAAATTAAGAAAATAAATTATTCAAATGTAAAAATGACTAAAATACAAAATAATTTAGATTGATAAAAGGGACCAGCTTCTAGAGACAACACTCTTCATGTTGCTTTCATAAAGAAGGACAAGAATGACCTATGACTTTAGTTTGTGACAGAGTTTTCTAAATCCTTGGCAATGTTTATTGGAGGAGTTTATTACTTCTGATTTAGAAGGATTGATTATAAAATTGAACTGTGGCCCAATGTTTAAGGTGTTAGCATTTTTATCTCAAAGACCAAAAAGCACACAGATAAAACAATCATAAATCATGACTTGCAATATGCAGAAGCACAATAGCTGTTACTAAACTACAGAAGTCCTAGCAGTAAAAACAAAAATAACTTTTTATGTTTATCTCCCTTCCCAGTACTCACAGGGAGACAAGGGTTCTTTTTATTAAACAGGTACTCACACTTTTAATTATGATACAATGAATTGACTATGCAATAGTATTTCTAACATTAAAGTAGCCTAACTTTGTTGAGGCTACTAGGGGGTGTATTTGTTTTTCATTCTAACCCAATACAATCTGTCGCCTTAAGGCTTACTATTAAATATGGATCTCTTATTTTCTTCTTGAGTTTTTAGATACATTGCTGGAATGCCTTCAGGTTCAACTTTTTAATATATTAATTTGAAAGTTTATTTTAATGTGGGACTGTTTTGTAATCACTTACCAAGTGAAGGTTAAAACTATAAGCACCAAGAGGCAAATCTGGAGCCTTAGACATCAACAAAATGTCAGACTGGGAGTCTCTAGCACTTATCCCCCTGAAAAACATCAATTTAAATAATTTGAAATAAAATTCAAAAAATTTGAATGATCTCCACAAGAGCTAAGGAATCCAAGTGAAATAACACCTGGATGGAACATAGAAATAAGAAAAGAGACATTGAAGAGAGTAAGAAGGACAATTTTACTGACTAGTGAAGGGTTTTTCCTGCCAAAAATCAGCCGGCAAAGTCTTGAAGATGCATCTACTTCTTCAAATGTTCAGGGTCACAAGAATCATGAATAATCAGGAAAACGTGATCCCATCACAGGAAAAACAAATCAAGCAACCCTAAAGAAATGGAGATCTACAAAATTCCTGACAAGCAATTCAAAATAATCATCTTAAAACAGCTCAGTGAGCTATACGAACACAAATAGACAAGTAAGCAAGATCAGGAAAACAATACCTGAAAAAATAAGAAGTTCAGTAAAGACAACTGATCAAGAAAAAGAACCGAACAGAAATTCTTAAACTGAAGAACACAATGATTAAATTGAAAAATTCCATAGATAATTTCAACAACAGACTTGTTCAAGCAGAAGAAAGAAACAGGAAGCACGAAGACATTCATTTGAAAATACCCAGTCAGAAGAATAATAAGAAAACCTAAGAACAGAAAAAATGTTAAAAAAAAAAAAAAAACCTGCAGAACTTACAGGACACCATTAAGCAAACCATATATGCATATGAGACTCCCCAAGGAATAGAGAATGAAGAAAAAACAAAAAAGACTAAAGAAATAATGACAAAAACTTTCAAAATATGGAGAAAGAAAACTAATAAAAATAGTTTCCTATGGGGAAGGGTGGAGAGTGGGAATTGGGCAGATGGAGGACAGGAAGGAGAGTGACAGGCTATGAGTCTTGGTCCTCTCCATGTACAAGTCTGTAGCATTTAAGGTAGATGATATATTGCCTATCTTAAAAATTGGAAATTTAAATAAATGAATGACAAAAGTAGAAAGAAAAGAATAAGATAATAAAGTCTAACCTTTTCGTGAACACAGAAACAGCTGAGGCCAACAGAAGTAAAACAACAATCCAAAGATCCAAAATCATTAGTGGCAGAGCCTACATGAGAATCACAAAGAATTGGACAACTCTTCTAGAATAAGACCTAGTAACCAAACCAGCTAAGGTAGCAAGGTTGTTAGAGACATTGAAATATATGAATCTGATATTCTGTAAATGTCATTATTTCTCTTCTCTGAAGCTTTTGATGTCAGAGTGAATTTTGTCTTTCTAGTGTTTAATATCTAATTAAAATTGGCAAGACATATGTCACCTATATTTTTAATAAGAAAAAAATTGCTAAGGGCATGAAATGTATAAGACAAAAAGTCACATAGAAGAATAATAAAACAAAGCAAGAAGATAAGTACTCAGGAGTTAAAGTATCAAAATCAATTTAGCAACTATAAGACCACTGGGTCAAGACCTGAGTAAGGTTACTAACAATCAACCATGCTGTTGAGATGGAACTGGAAAGGGATCATATAGCCAGGTTTGCATTTGGTGGTGACTTCCATAGACAGCCCACACTTAGTATTCTCTTCTCTTTCTGTCATTTTTATTCATTTCTTTATATTACTTATAGCAGCCTTTTTCTTCTGCTAAATCATCCTAGAAGGTCAAAGGTGATGTCTTCTTCATCTTCATGCACCCCACTGTGCCCTGCACCCAGCACAGTATCTTAAACATAATAGGCCCTCAAATTCCTTGAACACTAGAAATAGAAGGAGCTTTAGGAAATACCTAGCTCAAACATTTGTTCTTAAGACAACAAATACTTTTTCAAACAAAATATTATATAAGGTCTCTCAATAATATAAAACATATAAAAGAAAAGATGCTTTGATTGAAGATGAAACAAAGGAAACAGATGAAGATCAACTCACAATGATCTCTCTTCCCCTTTCCTCTTGCAAGCCCCTGCAGCACCTCAGGGAACAGTTTGGAAACTGGTGACACAGTGCAACCATTTCCTTTCTATATGGAGATATTCCTAAAGAGTTTTTACACTGCAGCAACATATCTAAGGCAGTGAGCTCCAATGGTCCAGGTTACCATATTTCCCTTTCCTATGGGATTATCTTCACATTCTCCTGAAGTGCTTGTTAAAAATGAAGATTGAGTCAAAACCTAGATTTATAAAATCTGAATCTCTACATAGACAATTTTAGATAATTCTGATGCTCACTAAAGCTTGAGATTCCCAAGGTGCTTAAACTATAGGTTAATAAATGGGAATAATCTTAGTGGTCAATGTAGTATGTAGGTAATGAGCCCCAAAGATATCAATCCCTAATGTCCCAAACCCATGCTACCTTACATGGAAAAAGACCTTAGAGATATGATTCAGCTAAGGATTTTGCGCTGGAAATATTGTCTGGGATTATCTAAGTGGGCCCTAAATATACATGTATCTTTATAAGAAGGAGACAGAAAGATACTCGATAACAGACAGAAGAGAAGGCAATGTGAACACAGAGTCAGGGTAGATACATGCCCAAAAGCCACCAGAAGCTAATGAAATAAGGAACAAAATTTTTCCCTAGATCCTCTGGAGGGACCATGGCCCTGCTGACACCTTAATTTCATCCCAGTAGAAGGTAAATGTGCATTATTTCAAACTAATACATTTGTAATAATTTGTTATAGCAGCCAATGGAAACTAATACAGTCACATACCTGGAAATACAGATTATCAAAAGGGATTTTTCTACAAAATTGCAATGGTTTCTAAGGATATAATCACCCTTTAAAACTTCTGAAACTTAAGTTCAGTCTTATTACTCAATTTCAGCATTAACATCAGCTAGAAGAATTGCAAAATTTCATGCTCTGCCCCAGACCTATATTTTAATATATTTTTAAAATATATTTTTAATATATTTTTCAGTTATTGATGACTTTTATTTAATTATTTTATTTATATGCGGTGCTGAGAATCAAACCAAGTGCCTCACACTTGCTAGGCAAGTGCTCTACCACTAAGCCACAACCCCACCCCTTAACTTAATTTTTAACAAGACACTCAGATATTTCATTAGCAAATCAAATTATAAGAAGCACTAATCTAGACTAGAGTGACTAACTTTCCCATTAAACAAAGAGGCCTGCTAAAATCCTTTAAATCTTGCCTTGTCTTTGTTCTAGCCAGATCAATGTGTTACTAATTGATTTTTCTAGTATCCCCTTCTTATTACAGGAAGAGATGTCACTACATCTGCAATGAATCTGAGAAGTATGGAGTCCAAGTTTAAGAGGTGCAAGATAACTCACTTTATTCTAAGTAAATTGAAGTGTTTATTCATTAAAACATTTTTTTTTAATTTGGAAGAATGTGCATTTTATTTGCACCCAAGATGGAGTGGGTCATGAAAAAGGATGTAGCTCTTATCCGAAGTGTGTCCTAAACTCAAGCTGACTAATGCTTCCCCTTTTTAATGAAAACAAAAAGCCAGCCTTATATTACACTGAAAATTAAAAACCCACTTTTTGCTTATTAGGCTTTTCTGTTTCTCAGACTAAATTGAACCTTTACCTTTTTCATATTCATCTCAAGTTCACCTTTTTCTAAGCACTTAAAATACCACAGGACATCATGACGGGCCTTACAGTGTTTCCTGGAACTTTTTACCTCAGTTCTGTATTTTCTCAGGCCTCACTTCTGTCTTGATCAGCACACAGATCTGTTCTGAGCTGCTGACAGAACACATGTTTTCTCAAAAGGCAAGAAGGAAGCTGCCCTTCTGAGAGGGAAAAAAGTTTCATTTATTTTATAAGAGAAGTATCTTCTCTCTATTAGAACGTAAGATTTTAAGAACTGAGCCAAATGTAGAATGCTTTTATTCTCTAAAGAAATTATCTAAATTGACTGATGTTCTATTGTTTATTGAATTTCCTCAGCATCTTTCCAAGGAAAGTTTTAAAACCTTTACCTTCCATGCCATTTATGTTTAATAGAAACCTTTTCAAGTCCAAACATTGTTCTTTGATGTCCAACAAGGATAAACATTTAATAAAACCATGCAAATCTAATCTCCCTGAGCCTCAAGTTTTTCATCCCTAAAATAGGCATGATCAGGAACAGTCACAGAGCCAAACATTGAGATGCTGGAGCTGCGGCTGAGTGGGCTAGATCTCCTTCCCACTGCTGGTCATGTTGCTGCCTCAGCACAGTACCAGGTGTTTGCTGAGTGGTCTAGTGGAGAAGGAAATCCCTCCTGAAGGCCCGCATCATGGGAGGTTCTCCATGGTGCTTCATGAAGTTAACTTGAATAACTATTGACTTCTGGGAAATTTGAGCAACTCACCTGGTTAGAATATACCTCTACATAACAATCATTTTGTTCAGATAACTCTGCTAGTTGTCCTTAATATCTGCACTGTAGTAGAAAATAATCATTAAATATGCAAAGTATGGAGTCAGGTAATCTGATATCCAGTCAGGGCTCATCTACTCACTACCTGTCATTTAACCTCTCTCTGCTTCAGTTTTCTTTCCTTGAAAATGGAGATCATTAGGCTTATTTCATCAGGATAGTGTAAAGATTATGATGTGTTTCCTGTAAATCTGTTAGCAAAGTACATGATTCGTGTTAAGTCTCAACAAACATGAACTTCATCGTGATCCTATTGACCCTGAAGAGTGGAAAGCACTGCTTAGAAATCCCCAGACAAGACTTGCAGATGTCAGTTATTCCATTTCTAGCTGTCAGGCTCAAACATTCATAAACCATTCCAAAAAACAGATTCAAACTAGGCAAGAAATACCGACACTTCCTCCTGCCAACTTGGTCTCCAATGAGCAATTTCTTCTTCAGGCAAGCTTTTCAGCTGGTGCTACTCTGCTTTCGTTTGTCTACTTACCTGTTTTCTTAAGATAAAACATATCTTTTATGTCACAAACACTTGTTATCTGAAGTTTGTTATTGAACAAATCTAAGCCTCCTTTTCTACCCATTTCAGAATTCTGTAATGATGAAAACTGAAGTCAGGTTCTAGGTTCAATATAATTCTTATGCTGTAATGGAAATTAAATAATGTATCATGAAAATGTGTGTGAACAATGAGTTTCTATTAAAATGTGAGGCATAATTGTATATTTACTATGTGTAAACAATAAGATTCTATTCATGTTTCCTTACATTCCTTAAATATTATAAAACTTTGTTATTCAAACTGCAAAAGTAATTGAGTTAAGTAGTTCGGCTTGTTTAAAGTGAGGCCAATTGTGGATTTTACTGTGTTCCCCTATCCCCAAGAATTTGCTTTAGAATAAGTCAGAAAAGGATGAGCAACCAGTTATAAAATGAAAACTAAAGAACAGAGATACATAATTTACTTTCAACAAATCTTTCTAAATGCTTAATTTCACATAGATGCAAATATGGTTCTTCTGGTTCAGCAGACAAGAATCAGATGATAAGTAGTTTATTCAGCTAACATCAATTCTAAATATCCACAAATGGGTGCAAAAAACAAATCTACTTTTACTTGAAATACATATCCAGTTTTTGCTATAAAGTAATTTTTTCTGTGTAAAACCCCAAATTACTAGCAATTCTTTAGGATTCTCCATCTGAAATAGGGTTAGAAATTTAATATGTAGCACAAAAAAAGAAAAGGAGAGATGTAGAGATGAACTAAGCTTGCTTCCTTTTCTCCTTTCCCATTGCTACCCCCCTATTGTGTAAAAATTTTAGCATGTTAAATCTTGATCAGCAAATCAGTGAAAACTCACTTTGACCCCTTGTGAAGAGAGGTTTTAAAAGAATTGGTAAATATAATATTTCTTGTCTTGCCACACAAGAAATGAAATGAAGTAGATTCCAAGTCCACAAGGGAATATCAACTGGAGCTTGATTACCAACCTCAGGACAAAGGAAAGTGGAGAATGAGATCCAATGAAAGCTTCCTAAGGAAGGTGCTGAGATCTAGAATCAGGTAAGGTTGAAGGGCGACTGTCAGATGAAGTGAAAATGAGATAAATGCAAAAAAAAAGAGAAAGTCCTGTTAGTGATAGAGCAAGAAGAGTCACTTTTCTAGATTTAAGACCTCAAAAGGAATGAAGCTAATGATGGATGGCCAGACATTATTGATGGGTGGATTTTAATGTTTGACATGTTAGCATTTTCATCAGGGATTGAAAGAGTAGAAAAGATGTTCTCGATTTGTTCTATGTGAGATCTACTAGCCACATGTGGCCATTGAGCATCTAGAATGTTTGTTCCAATCTGATATGTGCTCCAAGTGTCAAATACTGTATTTCAAAGGTTTGGTACCACCAAAAAGGGAGTGTGGTGTAAAATATCTCCTCAATATATTTTATTGACTACATGGTAAAATAATAGTGTTGGTAATGTGGTACATTAAACAAAAAGCATTGTGTAAATTAATTTTACCTGTTTCCTTATGTTCTTTGAAGACGGTTACTTAAAATTTTAAATTACTTATGTGACTCACATCATGTTTCTACAGAACAGCTTGGTATTAGAATGGAAATTCTGGGAAAATTCCAAGTAAGACTGGAAAGTTGTATGATTTAATTGCTTTTTTCCTGTTTCTGTTTTGAGCCAATAATACCATCAGGGTGTGGTGAACCTACTGGCTGAATAGTACTGCAGCTGAGTGGACATTATTCCTTACAGGCCCTGAAGAGTCCTTGTTCTTGCTGATTCCATTAGTTGCTTGGTCCAATCACTTGCTACAAATACTTCCTGTCCCCCAAGAATTTGGTCAGTAGTAGTTCTATGTCACTTGGCTGGAACAGTGAAAGTAATACTACCAGGCTTTACAAGCCATACAGTGCTCAATATAAAATGTTCCTTGTCTCTGAACCAGCTGCCTTGCTTTGTCCACCAAACAGGATTTCCCATTGACACTCTGCTTGTTGTACCTAGTTCTCCTGATTCAAAAACTAATTATATCCAAAAATCCACCACTATCCGTTTCCATTTTTCTTTTTCTAATCATCTCCTTCACTACCATATGTGGACAATAAAGCTTTTTTTTTTAACAATTAGCCATTTTTTCCTTACCTTTACAAAAATAATGTCCACAGAGCATTCATATAATCAGCTCTGTTCTTTTGTTTACAAATTAATAAATATTAATAGCCTGACTTGAATAATTGTGATGGGCAAGACTATTTGGGATCTCGATTCAATAGATTAACTTGACTAACATTTATATAAAAGGTTTCCCTATTGTCCTATTGTAGCCTGAACACCATTAACTACAGAGTTGTATCCTCACAGTCTAAATTTCTTATAATCTCTAGCATCCTAAAGGTCTTTCTTTTGAATTAAATTTCCTTTTTTCTCAAAGCACATTGTTTCTCCCAATCATACTTCAGTTATGAAACTCCTGTCAGTCTAAGCAATTATTAATAGTGAAGCTAAGTATACGTTGTACATGATGATACTACATTCTGAGTTTGTATAAGACAAGCTTAGAAACAAAATCATTCTTGTTGATGTTGTATTTTCTTTCTAATCTGTTGTTGTTTACTCATTCCATGGAAAGAGTTTTAAAATTTTAACAAAACTAAACTACATAGTAAGGCTACCTTTGCCCCGCCCCATTTTTTTGTAATGGGAATTGAACTCAGAGATATTCGACCACTAAGCCAAAACCCCAGCTCCGTTTTGTGTTTTCTGTAGAGACAGGGTCTCCCTCAGTTGCTTAGTGCCTCGCCATTGCTGAGGCCGGCTTTGAACTCATGACTCTCCTGTCTCAGCCTCCTAAAGTGCTGGATTACAGGCGTGTGCCCGGCTTACTCTCCCCTTTTTTAAGGTGATACTTCATACCAAAAAATGGAAGAAATTTTACAGTGTTCGGAAATTTTCTTTCAGCCTTCCCAAATATAAATGTTTCTATGATGAAAAAGTTTTTTAAAAGTTCTATTACCGTGTGAATCAATGAGAGTGGGCAGTCAAACGTCAAGATGTTGCTAATTTTAAATAAAGGATAAAAAAGGAGCTGAGGTTGTGGCTCAGTGGCAGAGCACTTGCCTCGCATGTGTGAGGCACTGGATTCGATCCTCAGCACCACATAAAAATAAACAAAAACAAAATAAAGACACTGTGTCCATGTATAACTAAAAAAATATTTTTTTAAAAAAAGGATAAAAAAGTATTAGGAACAGGTCTTCTAGCAAAGTTTTAATGTTGCTTTGGAGTACAAGCTTTAGAAATATGGTCTGGAAACCTACTGGTGATTTTACTGAGTCCCTTTAAGTATGTAACTTGTTAAAGTCAACCTGTTCTAAAATGTATAAAATTCATCAAATTCTTAAAAATCTCTCCCGAAAAAAATTTTAAAAACACCTTTTAACATGAGTTGTGTGATATTCTGTACTTCTATTGTTTTTCTTTTGAATTCCTCTCCCAATTATTACGAACATCATGTATCTCATCTCATAGGGTCCAATGGATGTCCTTCTCACACTGGAGTTAAAAACAGAAACAAAAAAAAACTAACTTTCCCATGCACCTATTGTCAAACTATTTTTCATGAAATTATTGTTATCTACTGATTCAAGTACAATGAATCTTTCCGCTACATTCAAATCTCCTTGAGCTACATTATCACAAAGAATCACAATGCAATGATTCTGTACTTAATAAAGAAATAAAATATAACATCTCTGCAACATATCATAACCTTAGGGTATACAAATCTGCAACTATCAGAAGTTTGAGAGTGCTCTATTGAATACAATGTCCTGCCCATCTCGACCTATATAAGCAATCTCGATCTACCTTTGTGATCAGCAGTGACCCAGTGTTTGAGACATGCCTGACAATGATGCATCATTGAGCAGCTCTAGCACTCCAACTTAAAAGGCACAGAAGTAGTTTACTGCGTAACATCTGATGTTATGGAATGAACATTAGTGTCCCTCCACAAATGCCCTCACCTCCAGTGCAATGGTATCAGAGACCCCCAGCAGCAGTTAACTTGTTGGCATCCTTCAGAAACAGTGTTTGACATCTGCATTTTTAATGGAATTAAAAAGTTATCAGTATCATCAAAGTTTCTTAACTGGTATAGTTCTTTCTAACAAAAATTTTGAATATGTTAAATATTTTTTCAACTTCTTCTTTGAAACATATTGATGAAATTTTGGTAATACAGAATCCCCATGTGACCCTCTCCTACTGATGCTCTATGTGACTCTGTTTATCTCCATGCTAAATAACCTCATATTGTTATGTTTAGTTATTTTGTCAAGTTTGATCAATTTACCTTTTCCTTAGCCTGTGGTCATTTGCATCTCTCATTTTTAGTATACTTGCCTCTAGCGGTATCTTTCCAGTTTACCACTTTCAAGCAACTATAGGCTGTTAACAACAGTAATGCTCATTTATCTGATTTGTAAGTAAGAGAAAATAGGCTCAGAAAGCATCCTAGGAACACCCATCATTTAGAATGTAAGATTTAATGGAAAAACCTTCCAACAGCTATTTGGGTTACTTAGAATCTCTGCTTCTTTTCTGGTTCTCATCAATGTTCATGACAGTTATGAGACAGAAGGCCTCTACATTGATAAAAGAAAAAGAAGGTAGATTCAGTGGGAGCAGAACTCCTAATTAAGCAGAAAATCTTTTCACTTCTCCCTCTCAATAATTATTAACAATCAAGGATAAGGCAATAAAAGAAGTGGCTCCGCAAGCACCCTTGATGGATGGTGCCTGACCCCAGCAGATGCCAATTTCCAATCCATAAGATCAAGATTGTTGACCAAGAATAAAACCAACGTATCCAAGAACAAAGAAAATTACATTTATTTGAGACTAATTAGGATTGTATGCCAAGAAAACATAGATTCAAGCAAATCTTGAAAATACACTGCAAGGTTTTGCAAAATGAAGGCTGTGTGTATAACTTTAAACTGCAAGGGTGTTAGAAACTGTATCACTTGTTAGTCAGCAATTAGATTAGTACTGGCAAACATTTAGCTGCCTTCTACCAAAGGGATTGGGTGTGTCTCAATCTCTAAGTTCTTGGGGGAAGGTGCCCATCTTATAGAGGTCAGCAGGGGCCAATAATGTTTTCGGGAAACTACAGGTTTGACCCAGTACAAAGGTCAGCTCACAGCTGGGAGTGGGTGTGTCTGCAGCCCAGTTCAAAGGTTCAGCCTCAGACAGGAGGATGAGATGTGATTAACAATGGCCTCCTGGCTCCATTTTGAGTGCCTTGAACAAATGCTGCTCCATTTTTTTTTGTCTTGATGGGGTCTGCACAATTTTTTAACCAAGAATCTAGAATATCATTCAGGCAAAGTGGAAATGAAAGCAAAGTCTATCATCTGACTTGGCTGAATCAGGACAGAGACTATTTACTTAGCAAACATTTATACAGTGCTTCTCACATGCCACACCCACTTCTAAGCTGTGTGTGTGTATGTGTGTGGGGGGGTACATTCATTTTATTTATATATATGTATACATACATATATATATGTATATATATATATATATATATATTCATTTAATACACACACAGACACACCTCAGTGTAATGGAACAAAACTAAAAATGAAATACAGACCTTGGATGTACAAACATTTATGATATCACAGAAACAAGGATCCTGAACCAGAATCAATCCCAGAGGTCATCTGTTCAGCACCCTGTTGGCAAAATCACTTTATGCCAATAGCATTAGAGCCATAAGGGATCTGTGACTTCCTCAGGACCCTCTGAAATGATGTAAGAATCAGAACTTTGGTTTTCTACCTCTTGATAATATCATATTCCCTTTGCATCCAACAACACTTTGTGGATTCATAGTTTTTCAGAGTTGAAAGAAACCTTAGGATTATCTTATGCAAGTGATTTTCTCTGAGGGGTATCCACATTTCTATAATTGACATTTCATCAATACCAGGTACTCACTGCTTACTTTCTCTCTTTACCACATAGGAATTCACCTGAAGGTTAGGATTCAGCAGCTGAAAATTATTCAAACTGCTCAGCTGGACCACACTCCTTTACCCACATTACTATTCTCTCTAGGAAGGAAGAAATGAGGCTGTTCCTTCACAGCCTGCAATAATACCAGGCTGGTTCTCATTCTTCCTTCACAGTAACAGAAGATGTCAGTACCTTTGGAGAAACCCTCCATAAACCAAAGCCAAAAGGCTAAGGAAGACAACACATCTAAGAAGCCACTTCCCTGGAATGCTCAGTAGAGGCTGGGGATATGGTAAGAGTAACTTTTCTGATCCAGGACCCATTGGAAAAAGCCCCTTTAAAGTCCCCAAGAATATAGGAGTCCCTCATCTTTGCCAGCCTAAAGGCATGGCAGTGAATGAAGATGGATGATCCTATTATTATGTCAACTTCATATGAACATTGATTGTTGATTAGTGATGACTCACATGATATATGATTTTATTTGTTCTGTTCATTGTTACTAAATAGCCACACAACTGAAAAGGTAACTGCACAGGTACATAGCAGTTGTTTCTTAGTTGTTAAATACATTTGGTTTTTAGTCTAATTAGTGATCTAAAATACCAACAGGCATAAATTGCATTATAAATTCAGCTAAAGGGGGATTTTATTAACCGTGTGTCATTTTGATTAAAAACTGGATTGTCTCCTGCACTGACACAAATTTTATGACTTTGCTAACAATGGGACCTACTCAAAAACATCTTTTCCAAAGCTTGGTGAACTCCAGAAATGAGGAAAAAAATACCTTTCATGGAAAAGCATAAATGTGCAGGAAAATCCCCTGTGTTAGTCAGGATTTATCCAGGAAATCAAAAACCCTCCTAAGTATTTTAACCAAGTATAATGGTTAATTTTAGGTGTCAATCTGACTAACTTAAGGATATCCAGATAGCATTATTTTTGAGTATATCTGTGAAATTGTATCTGGAAGAAATTGGCAATTTGAGTCACCACACTGAATTAAAGAAGATCCATCCTCACCCAATTGGGTAAGGCCCAAAGAGAACAAAAAAGAGCAAAGCAAATTCTCTTATCCTCTCTTCTGGATCTGGCAAACCCTTCTTCTGCCCTCAGACATCAGAATTCCAAGTTTTCCACCCTTTAGACTTTGAATACCAGGAGTATCCTGGGTTCCTGGGCCTCAGCCTGAGACTGTTACACCATCAGCTTCCCTGATTCTGGGGCCTTCAGACTTGGACTGAGCTGTTCTACTTTCCCTGGTTATCATGGGACTTCTCAGCTTCCATAATTATGTGAGCCAGTTCCCCTAATAAATTCCCTCTCACAAATATATACATATATTTATATAAATATGTACATATTTATATATGTGTATATATATATTTATACGTATATATTAATAAATCAATGAATCCTTTCACTGTAAATAGGTTTTATTTCATTTAATTTTTATGTAGATAGTTTTATCAATAGATAGATAAATCCCATTGGTTCTGTCTCACTGGAGAGCCCTGAGTAGTATATCAGGAACGGATTCATTATAAGAAATTAGATACTTATAAAACTGTTGGGAAAAAATGGAGGAACAGAAATCAGAGAGAACTGCCTTATGTTTCAGGTGTGTGGCAACAAGAAGAAAGAAAGCTGCTGCCACCCAAAAGCAGAATCATGCAAGTAGCTACTGCCAACTTAGCTTTACAGTTTCAAAATGGGTAAAATAACAATTACTCACATCTTGGAAGTCTACTCACTCACCGCCACTACCAGAGGGCCAAAAACAAAGAAAGAAAGAAAAGATTTCCACCCATCTTCACTTTTCTAGTCCCATGTGAGAGCATCTCACTGGCATAGCCCTGCCAGTTTAGAATCCCGCTAAGCAAGGGAGTCCAAGAAACATAGTTTCCAAGCTTCTAACTGTGGCAATACAGGGGAAAGCAAGGAAGAAGAGAAAGAGTGCAAGTGACAGCAGACAATTCTGAAGCCAAAATCACTCCAGTAAGACAGCAAAGTTCCAAGGCCCATCCTCATCACAAGAGAGTCCAGGAAAATGCTCCTCATATGGCTTGGATGTGAGGTGTCCCCCAAAAGCTCATATGTGAGACAATGCAACAGGGTTTAGAGAAAAAAATATTGAGTTATAACAGCTTTAACCCAATCAGAGGATTAATCCCCAGATGGGGATTAACTGGGTTGTAACTGAAGGCAAGTAAAATGTGGCTAGAGGAGGTGAGTCACTGGGGGCGTGCCTTTGGAGTACATATTTTGTATTTGGCGAGTGGAGTCTTTCTCTCTGCTTTCTGGTCATAGTGTGAGCCACTTCCCTCCACCACACTCTTCCGCCATGATGTTCAGCCTCACCCTGAGCCCCTATGGACTGAGATCTGAGAAACTGTGAGCCGCCAAATAAACTTTTCCTCCTCTAATTATGTTTGTCAGGTCTTTTAGTCACAGCAGCAAAAAAAAAAAAAAAAACTGACTAAAACAGCTCCTTTTGTCACTAATACAACTCTAAGATAGCAAATTGATTTTCAAACACATATAAACCATCTCCCCAGACCTTCTGTGATCCTAGAAGATGAAGTGATCCCTATTGACAAGTAAGAATACTGAAAGCCAATATTTACAGCATTAGATAGCCCCCACCACTAAGGCCCACTAAGGGAACTTTATGTAAAATGTTAGTGGAACAAAATTCCCCTTAAAGGAACACCAAAAGGAAAAGAGGATTCTCTCCTTATAAGATAGATTCATTCTCCTCAAAGTTCTTAAGTGATATTTAGTTCTGTTCTCTACATAGATGATCAAATAATTTAGATCAAGAAAAATAACAAATGACTTCATAACTTTCTCAAAGATAGTCCTTGAAAGAATCACCCTATTTCCACTTAAAGAATATTTATTTGCACTTTCTACTTTTATACTCTGAATATTTTAATTTTTCAGTTTCAGTTAAAAGTGACCTTTTGATTAGGGGTTTTCCATGCATAATTCTTTTTCCAGAAAAGAATCCAAAGTTTTTCCACTTACACCAAGTTATAAAAGGGTTCCCTTTTCTAAAGGAATTTTTTAAAATCATGCAAAATCCCTTATCTTCAATTATTTCTTATGCTTACTATCTTAATAGGAAAGGGAAAAGGCGTAAACTAAAGATCTGTCAGTTGCAAAATTTCCATATTTTAACGTCTTATTAATTTTATCCTTCATTTGACTCAAGAACCTGGAAAGGATGAGTAAATGCATCCGTTGGAGCTCAGAGTACATCTTCTCCCTAATAGAATAATGAATCTGCCTGCATGCCACAGTAGTGACTACAAAAGTGTTGTACCAGGGAATATGTTATGCATCATGAAATTTCACATGGAATCTCAAAGTAAGCTTTAGGTAGACAGAAAAATTGTTGCAGTATTGAGGTAGGAATGGAGGTTCAGAGCCTGCCCCTCCCTGAAGTTCTGGGAAACATAACTTAAATAATTTATACCAGATGGCTCATTCTCTTCCCTATAATCTTCAGCATCCTGATTTACTTTTATAAATGGGTGACTTGCCCTTTAAGCTGTCTGCAGCTATCATAATCAATGACAGAGGATCTTTCCAGAAAGTCATTTCAGGAACAAAGAGAAGCTCAGACTTCCCTGGGAGAACTGACCATTAAACTGAGTGGACAATTCTCAGGAACACCTGGTCACACACCATCTGGATTCCAGGACAGGGCTGGTCAGGCCCTACTGCTTTGCACCTCTCAGGTCAAACTGTGAGATGGGTGGCTATGGCTTGACTGGCTCCTCAATGCTGACTGGCTCCACCTCCATGGGGAAACTAGCTATAGGTACCAGTTACTCTTATTGACCCCTGAGTATAAATGCCCTCAGGAACCCTGGCTTAGTGTGAATAAAATGATAGACTGGGTCCTTTAATCATTGTTTATAAGGTACTACTTTGTGTAGTATAGTTCTAAGTATGTGCTCACTTCATAAAGGAGTGCTCTAAAGCCATAGTCCCTGGGTTTTGATCTCATTCTGCTACGAACAGTGATCTTGTACAAGTTAAAAACTTCTCTAAGCCTATTTCTTCACCTTGCAAATTCGAGAAGATAGCAATAGTACATACCTCAAAGATGTAATGAGAAACTTAAGTGAAATAATGAGTAAAATATTTAGCAGTAAATAAGTACTAGCTATTAGTGTTTTTATCATAGAGAAGTGTTTCTTTCTCATTTGTAATTTGCGTCTTTAAAAGTTACTGGAGGGCTGGGATTGTGGCTCAGCGGTAGAGCGCTTGCCTCGCATGCGGGAGGCCCTGGGTTCGATCCTCAGCACCACATACAGAGCAATAAAATAAAGACATTGTGTCCATCTACAAAAAAAAAAAAAATTAAAAAAAAAAGTTACTGGATTACTGCGTGTGTATGTGTACAAGCACATCCACCAGATATGAGAAATACTGTAAAAACCACTTCTCTAATAGGAAGACTAAAGTTCAAAAAAAATAATCAATCTAGCATATATAATATTGAAGTAGACTTTTGTTAAAATACAGCCAGTCAGGTTTGATAAATACATCATTTTCTGGACTTAATGAAAGAATTATTATATAAGTCTGATAATCTATTGTGTGATCAGTATTGTTTGTCGCTGTAAGTCAGTGCTGTGTTAATCAGGGATCAGGTTAATCAGGTTAACCAGCATGAACTAATTAATTGAGTAATTGGGTATGGCACACAGAGGTCTAGACTCTCCTGCAGTAAATCAAAAAGTTATTACAGCAAAGAAGTAAATTTTTGCATCCTTATACCCATAAAACAAGGTGCCCAGTCCATGTTATAACTTCCCATCTTCTCCAGGCCCAAAACTTCTTTCAGTGGTACTAGTATTATCTTGTCTTGTGCATAATAGCTGTGGAATTTCAAATAAACACAATGAAAATAATTTAGGAAGATTATTTTCAGCTGCTAACTGCCTACTTAACTAGTTCACAAGATTAGCCAGACCAAATTCTCAAGAAGACAAACACTTTAATACATCTTTTACATAAGACCTTTTCTCGGTGACCTATCAAAGAAATTCACAGCATTTCCAGGGGCAAATTCCCACGCCATTCTTCTACCCATCACGTACCTTAACTGAGTCTTCACAGACTGAAATGGAATAGAAAGGGGGACATGCTGAGTTATCACTGAATAACTCTTCAGTCTTCTTGAATCCCAGTTGGGTAGATATGCAAGAATAAAAGAATAAACCTCTTTAACATAATTAAAGCCTAATTACACATTGACATTTGAAAATTCTAATATAAGTATTTGTTAAAGTGCTATCATGGGAGTAAATATGTATGTTTTTAAGACCACAACTTTGAAAGACAGCCCTTATAAAGTGTGTGTATTTTGATATGTTGCTTCATTCAACAAAGATATTTTGAGTTTTATTTTACTTCATGCTCTGTACTAAGCACTGAGGAAGCAGAACAGTAAATTTTCCAACCTTCGTGGAGTTTACACTCTAGGGAAGCAAACATGTAAACAAATAAGCAGATGAATATAATATATTCTTAACAATGAAACACAGAGAAAATAACAACATTGAGGTCCCCCAGTGCTGTGTAGCTGCTTGGAAATCAAAGTTCTTATGCCTGAGGGAGGCTCTGGGCTTTACACAGGGACAGCCAAAACAGATGAGTGGTGCAAAATGAGCTCCATCCTATTGGTTTCACAACGGGTAATGTTAAGACTATGAGTGTTGAGGGGGAACGGAGAGATGAGGGTCATGCCAGAAATCCTCCATGCTCTAGGAGACCCTCTCTTGGTCCTGAAAAGAGTGATGTGAATGCCAGGAAAGGGCTTTCTTTGCCGCCCTCTCATTACCTTCTCTCATACTCTTAGCACCTAAACACTTGAGCTATAAATGATACTAGTAGAGCTTCAGGTAATGAAAGATTGGTGAGGGAAGGACATTAGGAATGGAGGGAAAGGTGGGAGAGAGGTGAATAGTAGGAGGGAAGAAGGAGTCTGAATCACCAATCTATGTAACTAATCAGTGTAAATGTATGATGCAATGAATTACATCAACTGAATTCCCTGTGCCTCTCCACCCTTGCCTCAGCTGCAGAGACCTGTTTAAAGAAGCAGGTGATGAAAAGTATCAACCTTACTTTAGAGGTGAAGAGAGATGATTTTAGGGAGTAGGTATGATTCACATTACATTGAAGAAAAACAAATAGGAATTCCACAATAAATCAACCTGAGGTGGATTGAGTCATTGGAATTATGGTTTGCCAAATGCATTACAGTTTCCCTGAGGTACTAAAGATTTTGAAGTCTATCATGTTTACCCACTTCACTTTCAAGTGATGTTTCTAATCAGCATTAGTGTAACTATGTAAGGGAGCAAGCTAGGTCAGTACTGAATAAAACAACACAATGTATGACATGTAACTGAAAAGAACCAAAAGAATAGCCAAGTTTAAAAAAAAAAAACCTTAAATCTACTAGAAAAGCAAAAGTCTGTCCATCAATGTCATGTCTATCCCTGAAGTTACAGGCACTTTAGAGTTATCTTGAGAAATCATTTATCCATAACCTTAAAACTTCAAGGATTGAACATAACCCCTAATTCATTGCATCCTTGGTCCAGAAGTCTCCAGGGAAACACTTCCATTCAGAATTGGTCTTAGGAATTTGATATTCACTATAACTCATGGACTTTGAACCAAGTTCCAAGTAAATATGAAGACACAGAAAAGACAAAAGTTCCAAGCTTCCTATTGGTCCCCCAAACAGTCTCATGTTGTCTAAGTTCCATGGTTCAACTAAGGTGATGGGATCTTCTTGGGCACGTTGAATAAAACAAATGTATTATTGAAAAGTCTGTTAACTTTCTGTTGGTTTCTCTTGATCCAAAGCCTATGCTTCACAGTGGCTCTGAGCCACTGACACTGACCTGCACAGCTGCATTCACAGGAACATTTGCCCTCTGGCTTCCAGATGGACTCAACCAATGTAGTGTTTGGGTAGTTGGTGGAAAGAGGTGCTCAGGCCTCTTAGGCCTGGAGCAAGTGACTATCTCCTCGACTGTCCTTCACTAGGTCTAGAGTACCCACATAATCTCTTGTGACTCACTTCCTCTCTGATCATAATTTTGTAAACATTCCCTTTATTATCTCCAAATTATGCTATTTGAGAGTGCCACCTGTCCTTGACTGATTGTTGGTACACACTTTCTTTTTTGGAAGAACAATTTGGACATGTGGACTTGTTCATTGTATAGACTGCTCTAGGTAAAGAATGGATTCATTTCCATATTGCTTAAGCCTATTTGAAAATAGATTTTCTAATATTGGGTTTGTGAGACTATGCTTTCTAATATAGAAAGCCTTCTAAATGATGTATCAAAGTACCATTATCTCCAGTTAGCAGTGGAGAAAAGGGATGCTTAGTGATCCTAAGTCTCTCCCTCAGTGCTATGTGCCCAATAAATGCTACTTGCACTCTAGGACTCCAAGCCCCTTCTCTGTCCCCACTCCCTTTTCTTCTACAAATTAAGTACTAAAGCTCCTCGATTTCATAGCATGTGAATGAAATGTTTTATGGCCTCTTTTCCCAGTTTACAAAAAAATTACTTGGAAGAGGGGAAGAGTTTTGTCATTCTGTAGCTGGCTTCTCTATTAAAAACAGATGATTTAGGGTTAACAATAAATCTGAGTCAAAGATCATTAATGCTATTAAATCCAGCAGCTGTGCCTTTAGAATCTAAAAATACACGAGACAACAAATTATGAAGTGCTCTTGACGTCAATAGAAGACACAGTCATCGGTGGAGGTCATTTTATAACCTTCCTGCAACTGCCTCACAGATAAACCTGTGCCATAATCCTTTATGTCAGGATCATAAAAATACTCTCATGCACTTCACAGGTAGGCAGGCACCCGTTAATCACAGACACACTAAACCCTTATGAACTATAGGTCATGAGACCATTCATGGACAACTTATATAACCTCATAATCAAAACATAAAGTATGTAGAGAGATCTAGAGACAAGTATCACTTGGTCTTTTTAAATCTGCATTAGCCATTTTCAAGGAATTTAAGTTTGAACCTAGGCTACCAAAAAATATCTTCAAAGCTCAGAATTTCTGCTATTGGGTCAAAATTGAATGAATGCATTCATTCCATTGTTTGAATCTCTAGTTGGTTGAATCAGCTTTATTTTGGGCTCTAAACAGTTTTTCTGAAGTCATTTTTCACAGCTTATTATCCCTAACTTTCTTTTCATCTAGAGTTTACTAACACAACTACAAAAGATAAGGTTGATTCCCTCTTTCCTCTCCCAGTCAATACCTACTTTGGAGGCTTTTTACTCTCTTTAATTGTGTTTACAGTAAGAAGACTCCAGTGCAAAAAAAAAAAAAAATTGATTAATTTAATGGAGAAGAAAAGCAGGACCCAATTTTTGTACTTAACTGGTCTATTAAAATCTTGAACTTAGAATTCAACCTAGAAAATCCATGTCAACATAACCTCTGGCACACCTGCTACAGTGCATGGATCTCAGATCTGACTATATCTTCCCCAAGTGAAGTTCTGTCCAAAGGGCAAATACAGAAAAACATTTTATTTGTGTGTGAACAGAATTATGGCTCCATAACTCACCAGCTTTGGAGCAGAGGCATAATTCTTGGTGTCTAGCTAGTAAAAACAAGGCTAAAGAAATACTATAATTTCCACCGTGGAGCATTGAGTATGGAAGAAATAGAAATGTTAACCTACCTGGCATCACTGCATTGCAATATATCTAGTTTATATACTGTGTGAAATGAGGGTTTTTTTTAAATGTTCTTAACATATCAAAATAATTGTGCAAACTGATGATGACTTGAGGGCTTTACCTGGTGCCTGGTATTATAGGGGGAACTACTCACATAACAAGGGGGATTTATAAGGTTTAGAAATTGCCTGATCTGATATATACAGAACAATCAGATGAATGATGCAGGCCAAGTGAATTTAGGTATAAATAGCCAAGATAATACAAGGAAATGATTCTCAGGCCTAGGTAGGCAAAATGTATTGGATCTCCTGTAACTTCCACTGTATTACACAATCATGATCTCAAATTCCAGGTTAGTTGATTCCTGAAGTCAAGTGACTTCCATTTGAGAACATTCTCTTCAGAAAATTGATCCCATCTCACGGGCCTCAGTTTGTTTGTGTATGCTCTTAAAAATAACATGGAGAATTATACTGCTAGTAGGAGGGAAGACGTCACACATTTTCTTGTTTCTTTGCCTCTTTCTCTATAAGACAATTTGGTTTTCCCATATCAATTCATAATGTCTGTTGTATGTTATTGTGGATGTTTTTTCCAGTCTATCTTTTGTCTTTTGACTTTGTTTATGGCATAATGTGCTCAAACAAACCTAGAAACAAAAAAAGCACAATTTTAATGCAGTCATATTTGTCCATTTTTATTTATGGTGAAGACTATATTAGCTATTTTTGCTTATGAATGTCTTCCCTCCCATATGATTAAAAAAATACTCCTAAATTATCTTTGAGTGTGTCAATTATCTTTTTTCATTTATAATTTTATCTGGGAATTTTTTTTGGTATAAATTGATATAAATAAATCTTTAAGAATACAAAAGCCAGGCGTGATGGCTGTGGCACATGCCTGTAATCCCAGCAGCTCGGGAGGTTGTGGCAGGAGGACTGCATATTCAAAGACAGGCTCAGCAAAAGGGAGGCACTAAGCAACTCAGTGAGACCCTGTCTCTAAATAAAATACAAAACAGGGCTGAGGATGTGGCTCAGTGATCAAGTGCCTCTCTCTGAGTTCAATACCTGGTACTGCTCACCAAAAACATCCACAAAAAAGATGATCATCTCACTGATGTCAATGACAGGAAAATTACAGCAATATGACACACCATTTTATTTAAGTCTGAGAAGATTAACCGAAAGGCAGTTTATTCAGAAAGTAACTTCAGAGATCAAAGCAAAGGACTAGGTAGATGGGGTGGGGTGGGGGGCTTAAAAACAAATTAAGAATGGAATAAGATCACCCCTTGAGGGCCACAGGCCCTTCATTTGCACCTGAATAACTTATGGAATAGTTCACTGTGGTCAGGAGGTGAAAGCACAAGCATTAAAGAAATTCTAGGGAAAAAGAAGCAAAAAAAAAATTCAAGACACCTACATGAGGCAAGATGCCATTGGCTGAAGCTAATCCTGTATTCACATGAAACTGTCCACTTCAGATGTGGCTGAAATCAGAGGTGAGGAAGGAGACATGTTGTGAGGCTCCTGATGGAATATTAGTTGCCTAGAGAATGATGTAGTTATTTAAAAATGAGTAAGATATACACATATTGATGTAGAAAGATGTCAATAACATATTAATAAGAACAATAACTATGGAATACCTTTTATTTTATGGTCTCATTTTTAAAATTAAAAATGCTGTCTGTGTGTGTGTGTGTGTGTGTGTGTGTGTGTGTGTTTTATAGCTTTGTATGAGTGTAGAGGAAGATCTGGAAGGATACATACCCAAATGTTAAGACTGGTTAAATCAGAGATGGGGAGTGAAAGAGAAAAAATTATTAAATATTTCTTTGTACAACTCTGCATTGTCTAAATTAGTGTCACCAAACACATTCCTTTTGTTTTTTGAAAAGGTAATTAGTTGAGAGTCATTAAAGTCAACTAATTTATCCCTGGCTAAGTTCCATTCCCACTAGAGAGTATCCTCTGGAAAGAAGTTTGTTATGCAACTGGACGATCAGAATTCTCAATTGCTAGTAAAAGTCATACTATTTGTAAACCAAAAAAAAAAGGCGGGGGGGAGTCTCTCTTCTATTTATTTTATTTCCACTCTCTAGATTGTGAGTGTTCAATACAGCCATCAATTTATAAAGTGTTTAATGTGTGGCTAGTCCAAATTGAGATGGGTTTTGTGTGTGAAAATACATATACATAGTTTTTGAAAACTTAGTTCCAAAAATAATATATCTCATTAGGAATTTTATATTGATTATCTGTTGAAATAATAACATTTTGGGTATATCAACTTAAAATACATTAACATGAACTTCCTCTTTTTTAATGTGACTACTAAAAAAGTTTTAAATTACATACATAGCTTGCATTCTATTTCTACTGGAACATTTTTTCTTCATATTAATTGATTTAATCTTTGCTTATCAAAGTTACACCTGCAGTTTCTTTAACTATTAATCATCTATTATCTTGGTTTCCCTACCCCAGGAAGTACCTGACACATAATAAACACTCAATAAAAATGTGCTATTGCCGAGTTGAATGGATTTTTGGAAGCTAGGAGGAGGTGCTTTCCAAGAAAGCGCTGTCATCAGAGGTTAACGTCACAGAGAGAGAACTTGGTGATTAAGAGATTGTTAATATTCTTGGAAGCAGTATATCTTCTTGATTAGGACAGAAGTCAGACTGCATGAGGTTAAGAAGTAAATCAGTGGTGAATTAAGTGGTGGCTCTAAACTTAGATTCTTTTGTTGACAGCAATACAGAAATGGTCTTTTAAGGGGTCTAGAGAAAGTTATTTTTTCTAAAGTATCATTTTCATAAAGAGAGATACAATTCCTTAGCCTTGCTCCATCATTACAACCACTTATCTCTCCTGTTTCCCCTTTGAGTGGGCTTTTAATCACCCAAAGAATGTCCATGATGACACCAACAATTTCCATCTTACCTAAAGATAGAAGATACCAAATAACTTCACATGTGTCCCTTTGATGCTATTGTTCATACAGGTATGGGTAATGCATTGCCTAATCCAGGCCACACCATACCCTTAGGAATCCCTGATTCAAGCTAGTGGATGTCAGGAATGGGTAGAGAGGACAAGGAAGAGGTAAGATTCAGGAATGTTGTCATGGACATTCCAACTGGCAATTCAAACACTCAGTTTAACAGGGGAAAATCCTCATGACGTTGGTCTTGGCAATGATCCTTTGTATATAAAACCAAAAGCACACACAACAAAAGCAAAAGTAGACAAATGGGGATTACACCAAGCTAAAATATCTGTACAGAAAAGAAGATAATCAACAGAGTGGAAAGGCATCCCACAGAATGGAGAAAAAAACATTGCAAATCATATATACGATAAAGGGTTAATATCCAAAATACGTGAATTCATACAACTGACTGGCAAAAACAGAGCACAAGATTTGAACAGACATCTCTACAAAGAGGATAGACAAATGGCCAACAGGTATAGGAAAAGGTGTTCAACATCACTAATAATCAGGGAGATGCAAATCAAAATGAGATATTATTGCACACCTGTTAGAATGATGATTATTAGACAAAAATAATAGTTTGATAAGGATATAGAGAAATTGGAATCCTGTGTACTGTTGCTAGGAATGTAAAAGGGTACGGTTTCCATGGAAAATGATATAGAGGTTCTCAAATTAAGGTAACTATAGAGAATAATAATATACTTGTGTATCTCAAAAAAGCTATCCTTTAGGAAAGGATATTGAATACTTTCACTACAAAGAATGAAGAAAGTGTGAGAACAGATGTGCTTACGTTGATTTGAATGTCATACAATATATATGCCTATTGAAACAACAAATGGTACCCCATGAATATGTATAGTTTTTATTACCAACTTTTTAAAATAAAAATAAACATTTTTAAAAATTACAAATTGAACTACCCTATGATTTAGCAATTCCACTTCTGGGTATTTATCCAAAGGAAATAAAATTGCTAACCCAAAGAGATATCTGCACGCCCATGTTCACTGTAGCATTATTTGCAATAGCCAGGTCATGGAAGCAACCTAAATGATCATCAACTGATGGATGGTTAAATTAAATATTTACATACATACAACAGCCTCAAACTGAAGGAAATCCTGTTATTTGGTACAACATGGATGGAACTTAAGGACATTAAATTCAGCAAAATAAGTCCATCACAAAACCAATATCACATGATTCCACTTGCATGAGGTATCTAAAGTTTTCAAACTTATAGAAGCAAAAAGAGAATGATGGCTGCCAGGAGCCGAGAGGAGCAAGAAAGGGACAGTTGCTGTTCACTGGGTATTCAGTTACACAGGACGGAAAAGTCCCAGAGCACTGTCATGTAGCATTGTGCTTTAGTTAACAATACTGTACTGTACACTTAAAATCTGTTAAGAGGTAGATATCATATTATATGATTTTTGCAATAAAAAAGAAAACACATTGGCCTACTCATGATTTAATTATAACTTTTTCCTGATGAAATTCATTGTTCAATGCCACTGGCATACAAATATTCAAATTAACCAAGTTGCTCAATTTCTTGTATCAGATTGAATAAAAACTTAGATTAAAAGATCAACTTTAAGGGCTGGGGCTGTAGCTCAGCCTTGCACGTGTGAGGCACTGGGTTCGATCCTCAGCACCACATAAAAATAAATTAATAAACAAAGATAAGAAAATGTAAAAAAAAAAAAAAAGATCAACTTTAAAATATGTCTAGTAAATTCACTGAGTAAAAGCTAAAAAATGTTGAAGTTCAACTAATTCTTTTGGTGGACAGAGAAGATTATGAATTAAATGTGAAAGCATTTAGTATTTCCCTCTGATACCAAAGTTTTATTATATCAGGAATAAGAATTCTAGTGTTGTTTGCATAGCAGCTAGCTTAATTAAGAATTCCTTTCATGGGAAGAGTTGCTTTTGCTGAGAAAGTGAGGTATGGAGCTGAACCTCTTAGGCCTTGGCATTAGAAGGTGACAAAACTTTGTAGAGAGAGAAGTTGCTCTGTAAAACAGAAAAAAAAATACATATGTGTGTGTGTGTGTAGAGAGAGAGAAAGAGGCAACTCCATGGGAAAATTTGAAAGCAGAGGTGGAAAATAAAAGGAAAGGAAAGAATGTAAACAAAATGATGGATTACCATGTGTGATGTGACCCTTTCTAGGATCCTCACAACCATTAGGAAAGTCTCTGAAAATTATATAATACTTATTCATTACATTCTTACGGAGTCTGGTGAATTGGACTACATTTTAAACCCAAGATAGGTCTGTAAAATTATCATTCCTGAAATAAGCCAAATAGATTATTTCAATCTCTTGAACAAAATGTCAAATCAATGGAAACAAGATTATTTCTGTAATGTGGGGTAACCTACTTTTACTTTACCTAAATTAGCCAGAAAATTGAAGACATGTAACTATCTGTGTCTAAATTATGTAGATTTTTTGCTGTAAATCAATTGCACTACACTGTTCATTTTTTCAGGGTTTTATATTTCCATATATTTTAAAGCTAACCTATATATTTCCATATATTTTAAACTAACTTTTAGGCTCTTTTATGTTTAAATATTTTTAGTATTCAGAAATAACAAATTCATTTTCTACTCTTGGCTGCCAAAACTTCACTTAGCAACCATCTCCAGTTGCTACCTGTGAATGCCTCCTGGAGCAGGGAGTTCAAAGTCCAAGCCATGTTGGATGGGGCAGGTACAGCGAACAGAGGCTGATGTCCGGTACTTCCAGCTTACTTTTCTTTAACTCCTCCTCTTCCTGACCAAGATTGTTTCAATCAGCTGATACAACTTAATTCTAAAACTTTGAAAATAAAATTTCCATATTAAATTAAGCTGAGAGATTTTCTGGAAATTGCTGAATTCAAAGGAGATTATTGAGCATGCTCAATGCTAAGCATAAAGGAATGAATCGTAAATCATGGAATATCCATTATGAGTAGAAGACCAACATAAGAAATTAATCTTAAGTAGATACGTCAATGTCTTTGCCTAATCACATTCTTTAGTCTAACATTGATCCTTTAAGCATCCCTATGTCTCAGGGATAATATTCAATTTTGAAAGTATAAAATAAACAAAAATGATTGAGTCCTCATTCTCTCTCATTTTGAGAGACAGAGGAATACACCATCCAATAGCATTCAGCTTTTTTGGGTTTCATCAGTGGAAAGCAACTTCCTTTCACACATCACTGATAAATTAGTTTGGTTCATAATTATCCTGAGAAATGGGCAAAAATCACCACAGTATCACAGGACTCTTAGAGCTATTCCTGGAGAGCAAAGACAGTATCTTTTATTTCCCCAAAGTGATTCACCCATTGCAATTCTCAATGTTTACTAAACAGATGATCTGTTTAAACAAACTTCATTTAGCAAAACTTTTCACTCAACACAGGAATGAATCTTTGCTACAACAAATAAAGATGTCCATTCAAATCAGCGGTTCCAAGATGGTGACCTAGACGGACGCCGCAGTCAGTCACCCCAGAACCGGCGATTGAAGTTGTGGAATTAGCATCTCCCAGCCAGCTTCTGGACATCTTCCTACATCTGTCCCCGCAGGAATTCCACTTGTGCGTGTAAGCATAGCCACCACAGCAGCATTTGCCACAAGCAGTGTGACTTCAGCAGCAATTCGTGCGCCACGGACAGCAGCTCTGCTGTGGGTGGTTCAGAGCCCCAGCCCAGGGCCCTGCCCCGACAGGACCTGCTTCTACACGAGGGGGCATGGGACAGCTCATGGGAACAAACTGAACTCAACACAGAACACAGTGAAAAGACGGCGATTTCAGCAGCAGCCCAACCCAGAGTTACACCCTGCTGTGAAACCCACACCCAGGACACCAGCACAGAAAGCCCAGCAAGCAACAGACCACACCACCTACTGGAGGTGGAAGGAACCACACCTGTTTATTTACATTGACACTTTTTTTTTATTTTTTTATTCTTATTTTTTATTTTATCCCTTATCTTTGTCTCCTAATAATTCTATTGTTTGATCTTTTTGTTTTATTTCACAGCTCTTTTCTTCTTTCCCTTCTTTCTTTTTCCTTCCCTCTTTTCTCTCTCACTTTTTTCCTACCCTCTAATCCCCAACAGTTGTGAAACCAAGTATTTGTTATACAGTGGGTCATGGTAGATTGGGATATATGAACTGTATACTAGAGTGGTATTATATAGTTTTATAACTCACACTTGCATATGTTTTATTATTCTTGATATTTTATCTCCTCGCTATAATCCCTTTTCTTCCTCCTTACTGATCTTCCTCAATCCTCAGTCGCTCTTTCTAGTAATAGCCAACTTCTCTTGGATTCCTTTTTCATGCTTTCTAAGATCTAATAACCATATCCTCACTTCCTACTACTCCAACAATCTATCCTACACCCCACCCTCAAGTTTCCTTAGCCCACCAACAGAAACTACAGACCCTTGTGCAAACTTATTGTTTACATAATAGATTGTAAAGGAAACCAAAATTGTTTATCATGACTAAACTATAAATGTATTTCAGAACTATTAGGAACTACTTGGTTTGAAACTATATATTGCTTGTATTGAGATCAATCAATATTGGTCTCCCCTTTAAAAGAGAGGTTTTGAAACCCTGCAGGGGAACTATACCCGTATAGGAGTAAAAACTGTAACAACTTGGACCAGCAGAGCTAGAAGGAAAGACACACAATCATCATGAAAAAACAAGGAAAGAAAGTGACTCAAACAAATGAAGATAACACACTACGTGAATCCATGGTCAGTACAGTAGAAGAAATGAAAGAACAAAAATTCAGGATGTACATAACTAAAATGCTCTGTGACATAAAAAATGATATAAGAGGGCAAGCCCAGTCAACAAAATACCACTTTGATAAAGAGATACATAGGCAAATACAGGAAATAAAAGATCACTTCAATAAGGAGATAGAGAATCAGAAAAGGAAGCAGAGAGAAATCCTTGAAATGAAAGAAACAATAAACCAAATTAAAAACTCAATGGAAAGCATCACCAACAGATTAGACCACTTGGAAGTCAGAACCTCAGATACTGAAGACAAAATATTTAACCTGGAGAATACAGTTGACCACACAGTGAACACGGTAAGAAGCCATGAATAGAACATCCAAGAGCTTTGGGATAACATTAAAAGACCAAACTTGAGAATTATTGGGATAGAAGAAGGCATAGAACTCCAAACCAAAGGAATGAGCAATCTATTCAATGAAATAATATCAGAAAACTTTCTGAATATGAAGAATGAATTGGATAATCAAATTCAAGAGGCTTACAAGACACCAAATGTTCAAAATCACAACAGACCTACACCAAGGCACATCATAATGAAAATGCCTAACATTCAGAACAAGGAGAGAATCTTAAAAGCCACAAGAGAAAGGAATCAGATTACATATAGGGGGAAGCCAATTAGGATCACTGCAGACTTCTCAACCCAGACCCTGAGAGCAAGAAGATCATGGCAAAGCATATAC
>PVHX01010810.1:0-67938 GCA_004024805.1 Geosciurus inauris | reverse complement strand
AGTGGGTCAAGGACTTAGGAATTAGACCAGAGACCCTGTGTCTAATTGAGGAGAAAGTAGGTCCAAACCTCCATCACGTTGGATTAGGCCCCGAATTCCTTAACAAGACTCCTATAGCACGGGAAATAAAAGCAAGAATCAATAAATGGGATGGACTTAAACTAAAAAGCTTCTTCTCAGCAAAAGAAACCATCAATGAGGTGAACAGAGAGCCTACATTCTGGGAGGCAGGATTTCTTGGAGTCAAGTTGTCTGGGTTTGAAATCCAGCTATATTCTTAAGACCTTTGTGATCTTGAACAAATTATTAACTTTCTATAATGCTTGTCTCCTCATTTGAAAATCAGACATGAAATAATATTAAAATAATAATAACCCACAGAGTTATTAAAAGGATTTATATTAGTTCATGCATGTCAAATAGTTAAAACAGTGTCTGACATATAGCAAGTACTTAAGCATTAGATATTTTCAAATTATGAAATTCTCAGATACACTTTAATAACTGGGGATAAATATTCCTAAATAGTTGCTCATTCAAAGGTCATTTATATTTGATTTTGGTATACACACTCCTACTTTCATTTCAACGTTGGTATGTCTACATTCTAAAGTTATATATTTGAGTTTCTACTGATTCTTCTCTATTTTGATATACTTCCTTAACAGTTTTATTTATCTTTTTCTTATTTAGTTCTCAAATATACCTCTTCCTCATCTTCATCATCTTGGTTTTAAATGCACATGTAGGAACTGCTGGCCAAATATTTAAGATAAAGGATAAATGACAGGATTTCTTATTTGACCAGTTCATTGCATTATGAGGTACATGTATTAAGCCATAAGAAATATAAGGTAGATATATCAGAAGAAATATGTGTCAGAGATTTCTGTTGCTAGAACAAATGCCTGAGATAAATCAACTTAGAAGAGAGGAAGGTTTATTTGGGCTCATGGTTTCAGAGGTTTCAGTCTGTAGTTGGTTAGCCCTGTTGCTCTGGGGCTGTGATGGCCTAGTATATCATAAAGGAAGAGATCTGTTCAACTCACAGTGGCTGGAAAGCAAAGAGAAAAGAGGAGCTAAGATCTCAATATCCTATTCAAGGACACATCCTTAATAACCTAACTTCTTTACACTAGGCCCCATATACTAAAGGTTCCACCATTTCCTAATTGTGCAGCAGGCTAGAGACCAAGCTTTAAAACCATGGGCCTTTGGGAACATACAATATCCAAACTATACCAGTATAGAACTACAAATAGAAATAGATATATTTATAGAAACACACATGTACATATAAAACGTGGCCATAACCATTTAATTTTGGTTAAAAATACTAAGAATGTCATCTAAATAAAAGTCAATAAAATGGAACATCCAACTAGATAAAAAGTAGTTAGAATGATCTGTAGCCAGTTAGTTGGTTTTATCTGTAGCCTGTAGTTAGAATGATATCATGGGAAGAGGTTCCAGTAACATTATTTTCACATACAAAACTGGTACAATTTTAATAGAAGGAATTTTTGTGTTATGTGAAATTAGCACAAAAAGTTTGGCTTTCATGTGATTAGTCTACTGGAAAACATACCGAAAAATGTTCAGAGCTAGTATGAGAATGGTTTAAGGAGAACCAATTATTGTTAGAGAATAACTGAAATTAGGATTGTAACATTTCTAAATAGTATTTCTTAATAAGAGAAAAACTGAGTACCTTTCTATGATTTTGAAATCCAAGAAAATTCTCAATATGGGGAATGATTACTAAAATCCAGGTTACATTTTGTTCATAGTTCTATTTCCAAGACTTAGCACAGTGTCTGAGGCAAATCTGAAACTGGATAAATATTATTTGACCAAAGAAACAGCTAAATAAATGAATAAACAGACTTGGCTCTGAGGAAAACAGAAACTTGTTAAAGGTTTGAGCCTTCTGGAGTGGCACATCCTTAATCTTTAAATCAGACTTACCACTTTAGAAACCAAGGGAAGGAAATGGAAGCCACATGCCCTGGACCTCATAAGTGTCCTTCTAACATCCACTCCAAAAACTGAAGTATTTCCTTTACCAGCTAGCAAATGCTATGCCTACGTCCCTCTGTACCTTTAATAATCTCAGTCACAAAATATTTGGGGGATACAGAGGAATCATGAAGGAGTATAAAGTAGTGAAAAGTGAATAATATATTTATTTCTGAGTTCTTTGAGGAGAGGAGCTATAATCTGTCCTGTTTGTTGTATTCCTAGTACCATAACAGTGTCTGACACATATCAAGAATCAATAAATCTTGATTGAATAGACAAATAGAACTTTTTAGTGCGATCCTATTTTGCAAGGAAGAAAATGCCTAGAATCATCAGTAAATAGGCTATGATGATGTGTTTAGTGATACTTTTTATAGAAGTGTTCTTTATAGGACACAGTTAACATCAAGCCTCATTATTCACAGGTTGGCTAATTATAAATTTGCTTACTTGCTAAAATTTGTCACCACAAAATCAATACTCATAGTGCTTTCATTATAATTTGCAGTGCTGAGACTGATACCCCAAAGTATGGAGGGGCTCAGAAGCAAGATCTTTCTGACCTCCTGCCATTCTTTCTCCTGATCCCCTTTTTATCTCCAAGACAGGTCACAGACACTAGAATTCTTCTTCCCTAAGCAGTGTTAGAAAGTAGAATCCCTCTCTTCTAAAGTCAGTCATAAACCTAGAAATATTATTCTAACCTTCCTCCATGTTTTTGTACATGAAACAAAGTTGCATGGAGTATAATTTTCCACTTGTGGCATCATGCTAGAGCACAAGATAACCTTTAAGATTTGATGACATTTCAGATTTTGGATATTCAGATTAAGGATACTCAAATTGTATAGATTATTACCTGAAATTTAGTTAAGAATAAGTAATTTTCATTTAAGTTAAATTTCTCTAAGGTAAATCAAATAATGCATAAATGAAGTATTAATATTTACTAAATGTAGATTTTCATATTAACATCATGAATTATGTTTGTTGAGGTAATTCTTTCTGCTTTTTTTTTTTTTAAGGATTGGTTTTTAAACATTCTTTTATTTACTCAATATTTCTTTTAAGAAGACTTGAGTGCCTAATTAAACCAAACACTATTGTAGGCAGTAAGAATACAGCAATGTCCAAGTCAGGCAAAAATTCCTGACTTCATGGAACTTAAATTTCTAGTAAGACAGGCAACAAAGAAATAAATACGTCATATGATAATGCTGTAAAGAAAAATAAGATTGATGTGGGAGAAGAACTGAGACTGAGGAGTTAGGAAAGGGCTAGCACTGTTAAATAATGTGGTCAAGAAAGGCTGTCTTGAGGTGACATCTAAGTACAAAAACCAAAAAGGTGAGAGTGTAATCATGCTAAGAGCACAAGCACAACCACTGATTTTGTCACTGTATCACAAGTACTACTTCAAGTGACAGAAACTAACTAAGCTATCCCCAAATGATTGATCTATCTGCTCTAAGATGTTTGGAGGGTAAAGTTTTCCAACATTTGAAACCTGTTAGAACATTTGACATTTGCAATGCATAATGCAGGTCAGCATCAAGCAGTAAAATAGTACTGCCTTTTCTCCATAAGTAGCAAGAGAGGGGCACACTGGCCTTAAATAAGAGAAGAGTTATGCTAATTTCACTTCCTTCAACAGGCACTGTCAAATCCTAATGCAGTCATCACACAATGTGCATTGCCTCCATCACAGCCCCTGAGAAAGAGGTGTACAATAGTTCAGCCAGTGAATGGGCCTTACCCTATAATTTCTAATCCTCAATGGTGTATTCACATCCCTTAAGCAGCAATGCCCAAGAGAGACATTTGGAGAAATAAAGAGGATTATTAATAATAATTATCTATTTATTTCATTGGTACCACAAATGGTGTTTAATGTCAAAAAGTAATTAGCCAGAAAAAAGTTTGCAGAGAAATAATACTTGATGCATTGTCTGGGCAGGTGGCAGCTGGGAATTTTTTCATAGCAATAACTGACTTTTGTCAAGGTTAGGTGTTCTTTCTGTGATGGTGGGCTTTGGTGAGAAAAAGTGATCCTCCTCTAAGAGGAATGTTAACAGGATGTGTTTTTCTTCCATTTTCTTGGCTTGTCCGCACCTAAGATTTGTGATGTGATTTATTATTATTTCTTGGTTAGCTGGAGGGGACCCCTATGCTTAACATGTCTTCTTCATTTTCTAATTATTGCCTGAAAAGGCAAACACCCCTGAAACAATAAACTGGCTAATTTAAAAGGCATAGCCAACTAAAATGAAGGGCAATTTTCTACTTATTTTAATGGCTTTCAAAGTGCAAATCTTACCCTTGGAATCAACTAGTCATCAGATCTTAAAATGAAAAGCAATACTGCTGTGCCTTCATAAAAGTCAGTTTATCTCCTTCTGTATACCATTTTCATCAAACAGTGTTTTCTACTTGTTGGTTTACTTTTTTACTATAAGAATGTGTATGATAATGTGTGGTATAAAAGTCAAGAAATTAGTCTGACAGCAGGGAGTCTGCTAACAACACCATTTTAATCTTATCCTTCAAGCAGCAGCAGAAAACATATTAATTGCAGTTTAATTTATGCAACAAATATTTCATTTTAATTATGCTTAATTTTTGTTAAGCTATAAAAATGTCAATAGTTCTGACAGTTTTTCTCTTACAAGTTTTTTTTTAATGAAAGAATTAAAATCAAGTGCTGTTTCTGAAAGAAATTATTATTAAAGATTTCTAATTACTGCTTATGTATTTGAAAAATTGCTTATGTGGTAGCCCCAAAATAACATCTGGGAACATGTGAACTTGAAGCTTTATTATTCAATATTTATGTCTTAATAATATACATGCATCATTAATATAATGGAATTCTCACAGGAAGGATTTTTTTTATTATATGATATATCAAAAGCTGTCATTGAATGGTGAATGTTCTCCATAGAATTGTTTTTGTTAATTTCACTCTGGAAAACTAAGACAAGAATAAGTGAAGCTGGATTGCTGCTGACATACTGCACTGAAGAACACAGTCAAACCACCAAAGCTGAACAGTATTAATTATATTTAACAAATATTTATTAAACTCTTAGTAGGCACAAATCCTACCTGAACATTAGGTTTCATTAAAAATGATACTTCCTCCAGGAAATCCTTCTCTCTTCAGATGTTAATTAAATTTGCCTTCACTGAATGCCTATGGTACGTAACTATGCCTTGCTCACATCCCTTTTATAATTTTTTGTTTTACATCAAAATAATTCCCCTACAAACTTTACCTCACAATCTACCACGTTCAAATATACTTAAAAATGAAAGCCTATAAATATGAATAAGATGTTCTAGGTATTATGTTTTTATAAAAATATTTTAAAAGCTTTTCTATATTTCAAAATTATCCATTAGAAGACAGAGCAGTGAATTTCTTGCCCTATTTTATACTCTCAGAAATGCTCCCTGATTCAAGTATGGAGAATCATAATCATCCAGTGAACCACATCTTCCATGAAACTAGAAGACAGCAGTGACGCCAAATCATAATTTATGTTGACAAATAGACAGGAATGGCCACAGATTTAAAAGGAATGCAGTAGAAGACACTTGGAGGGGGATACAAACAAAATCCCACCTTGTTTTTCCTAACTACACCCAGAAAACTTAGACACTGGCATCTTCAGCTATCTAAGAAGGCAGAACTGAGGCATAGGGCTTGGCTGAAAGACTACATGAAGATCACTCAACACCCAAGCAACTTTCCCATATTCTCCCCAAGGATCATTTCCCACTTTCTCCGTCCAGTTTGGGGAGTGTGCCCTGAGGAAGGACAGAAGGCACCAGGCAAGGAGAGGGCAAGGGTGAGGCACTTTACAGTAGTATCCTCTTATTTGAAATTTTGATTTCTACAGTTTCAGTTATCTAAAGCAAACCATAGTCTAAAACAATTACAAGAAAAATTCCAGAAATAAAAAACTGATAATATTCAAATAACTTTTATTATAATATATGGTTATAATTATTTTATTTTCTAGTTATTATTGTTGTTATTTTTTCACTGTGAACAATTTATAAATCAATTTATCATAGGTATGTATGTGTTGGATATCAGAAAATGATAACCCCAAATATGCCACTTTGAACTTTGAACTAAGAGACCTGGGGAATAGAAACTGAGGAAGAACTTTCTCTGAAGTTCACTTATTTACCTAAAGATCAGATTGCCAAAGAGGGACACAGTTTCCTTTGGTAATTTTGGTAAAATTTCATTAACACAGGAAAATTAAATTCATGTCACAGAAGAGCCTGAAAATCAAACACCACACCAAGAGCCCAGAGGAACTATGTCCCTTTGTCAGCATTGTTTATTCTTTAAGCCCATTTGAATTCCCTAAAACTCATCACTACCCTCTGAAATTAATTATATCCCCCATGTCGCTCTTCCCTAAGAAGAGGTAATTTAAGGGTCAATCATCTGGCCTTTCCTTGAGTTTCATATTTTGAATGGCTCCTGTGCATATGTGTTAATAAATTTGTGCTTTTCTGCTATTAAAGTGTCTGTCTATTGTTAGCTTGTTTCAGCAGACTTGGTTATCAAACCTTCAGAGGAAGAGTCTGAACTTATCCACATATGAGTAAAAATGTATATTGTAGGGTTTGGTACAATCCATGTTTGGTACAATCCATGGGGTAGGGGTCTTTAATATACTATTGTACTATCTCATGGATAAGTGGACCAATGTGGAAAGAAAGAAGTAAAAGGGAAGTCCTCATACTGAATGTAGAGAACACCATCCTATTCCTCATCCCCATTCCCAGAATACTAGCACACTTGGCAGGAGATCACAGAATTGTTTTGTTGAAAAAAGTGAAAGGCTATAGGTAGTGGCTCCTCCATAGTAAGCTGCCTCTACTGTAAAAATCACCAGTCAAAAAGTCCTGCCCTAGTATATGATGACTTCAACTAGCATTTCTATGTGTCATTATTAAATGAAGAGCAAAAGATCAACAGATGTCCAAGGAAGTCTCCAATTTAAAAGACAGAGATAAGCTAACAAACAAACAAACAAAAACCCCACTTTAAATGAATTTGAGAATATGCATGAAGCAGAACAAAGTTTCACCAAAAATCTAAGATAAACATTCTAAGAAGGTATTAAATGGATATTGCATTTATTTTATCTCTATTTGAAAAAATAAGAAAATAAAAAAGAGCTTTAGTGAAGAAACAATATGAGAGCAGAAAACACAACATGAGAAAAAATTGAAATTTAACACCAAGGAGTTTTCTTAGAGGATAAAACAACAGGACAATGAAATGGAAATAGAAGATACAAGATAAAGCAAACAAATGAGGATCAATTACAGAATTTGACATTTGACTATAGAAGCTCTAGTAGAAAGGATCTGAGAAAATAAACTGCAAATTAATTGGAAAAAAATAAATCAAGCAAATTTCCCCAAATCAAACTGACAGCCCATAATGGCTTAAAACATAATAGAAACAACTTTCAACCTAAAATTCTGTCAATTATGTGTGAGATGAAATTTTTAGACATAAAAAATGTATTGCAAGATTGTTATAGGGTGTGGGGAAAGGAAAAAGAGGTATGAAGAAAATTAAGCAAATGGAGAAAAAGATAAGTAATAACAGGAAATACAAAAAAGATAATGAAAGAAACATTATAGAACACTTTTTGGTTTAATAAGAAATAATTTCTACATATTGAAAAAACAGAAAGTCTATTTGTTTACTCAGAGTTATGACTATATTCCAAGAAAACATGAAGATAATAATTTAAAGAGAGCCAAATCTTAATTTACTATAGCTGAAGGTCAATGACTAACACTAAGAATTGATAAGAGATTTGCTCAGCTAGAAGACAAAAGAGGCAGCTTCTGAAAAGGAGGACTGAATAAATAGAATGGGAATAAGTAGGTCAGGGGTCTTTCATCTTTTGTTATACATCTTTGAACATACTTTATGCACATAATTTACTTTGATATACAGTTAAAAAATAACTAGTGCACCAAATATTTAGCATTCTTACAACTATTTCATTTCTACTTGAACACTTATTCAATCAACCACATTCCTCTGAGTAATTGATGCCCTTTTAAAATATTTATACAAAATAGTTACATATATCCTAAATACTTAAATATGTAATTTTTTATGTGATATTATTTTTTATCTACATCATATTTTCCTTTCTGAACATTTTAATAATGTTTCCCACAAGCAAGTGCAGATATTAAAACATTTAAAATGCAGATAAGATAGTCAACAGAAATGAATCTATTATTTTATAATGTCAACTCCCTCTGTAAGCTTTGGGAAAATTATATACACATTTATAGGTCTACATACAATATTTAATGTCTACATTTGAACCAAAATTATTACAGATCTATTTTCTGAACTAGTGTCCTTTTTATCCAACTAAATCAAATTAAGAAAGCAATTTGAATTTCCTCACAAGATATTTCATACTTGGATGCCCTTGAACTTTACTGAGCTTGAACTAAAAAACACATGTAGGTAAAATACTTTGGTATTCAATATACCAAGGAATGTTTATTTGCTGTTACCTTTCAAAGCGCAACTTATTGAAGAACACATAAACATAACTACCAATTTATTTACTTTATAAATGAAAAACTGTCAAATATAAGGATACTGATACCTGATACATGTAAGCATTTAATATCAATATTCAATATATTTCTTTATTTTTAAAAAATATAGAAACTATGTAATATTTGGAAGTACATAAAAATGGAACAATTTAAATGATTATTGTCTTTTAAAACTGTAGTTGGCATAGTCATTAAATATAGGAGAAAAAACCCTCATTCAGCTGTGTATATATTGTCTTGACTTACTCAAGTATATGTATGTACTTATACTTTTGTTCTTCAAATAAGAATTTATCAGAAATGAAGTAAAACAAATATGCCTCACCATGCCCAATATATAGTAACTGCTATTTAGCAGATATCTTTTTAAATTGTAATTTTAAAATTAAATAACTAATATGTTATATTCTTAGTTGAATGAATTATAGGCAAATCACTACTTAGAAACACTTGAGAAATATTCACTTGCTAAGTAAGCTAATCAGTTACATAAAATAACAATTTAATAAAGTCATTTTTATAAAAAAATAAAAGTAATTTAACATAAGGATAAATAGATCAAGTACAAAGTAACAAGCAAACATAGTTTTACGTTTGGATGTAAACAGGGTAAAATACTTTACTGGGATAGTAACAGATCTTATAGCCACTAGCCACTTGAAGATTAATATGAATTACTAGCATGAAAATCTCTGAAATAAGTTTGATAGATTATAAGTGTTTTGAAAAAATTTTCCAGTGGTAAATCACAATGTCTCTCTTCTACGTTATTGGCTTTATTCAAGTTCACTAAGCAAAATTTTGACAAGTATGTATTCACTTAAGAAAGGGAGGTAAGTATAAGAACTATTTCATATTGAAAAGTCTACTTTATCATGAACATAATATGCTAGACAAATAATTATGAGTTGCAGTTTTCTTTATATAAATACTATTTAGCAATATAGTTTAGAATATTAATGAATAATAATTTATCTATCTTTTATGTTGGCATATGGTTAACTAATATAGATTATGATATAAGCATTAACCACCATTAGTGATATTTCTAAGACTCCATTAGTTTCTACAAGCTTGAATATTAATAGCAAAGTATTTTAATTAGCTTTGTCTGTTCGTCAACTACATAGTTAGGGTCTACCCAAATTTTCAAAGCTGTTAATATGATTTAGTGTATATTAATCTAACAGTATTCCATTAAGTTTTTCTCCATCATGGGTGCTAGTTAATTAGCCTAGAGGAGGAAGAACTTCCTCTTTCAAGAAATCTTATATTGGGAGCCCTATAAACACTCTAATCCATCTCCAATACACACATGGAAGGACTGGCTGCAGACTGGGAAGGAAATTACCAACAACTACTGATGTCTATGTGTCCTTGGGTAGATCTGGAGGAGTTAAAAAATAATCATCTCCACAAAAGGATCTGATGCTGAGACAGCACAACCAGAAAGTCTTTAGAAACTTTCAAAGAGCAGATAATGCTCAGTTCAACTGCTCTGGAATTTTACCTTATTTTTGATTCATTAAAGGCATTAAAGTCAAACATCTTTTTGGGTCATTATTTGTTTAACAGAAATTTCTATTCCTTAAAGAGAAAGTTCAGGATCAGGAGTGGAAAAGTCTAATGTTGTTGAGCTGCAGAAGTCAGCTGTAGGCTGGGCTGTACATAGGTCAAGCAACTCACTTGCTCAGAGACTCTGTATCTAGGGCTTCTGTGCCAAACAAACTGTTATAAGACGCAGTACTAGTTAGAGCTATAATTTTTCTTCTCTCGCATCAATTATTATTGTTATACAACTAGGAAATGGGGACAATTGAATTTGATTGCCTTCCAAAATGAACCTGAAAAGAGATCTTGGTCCAAAAAGATAAGAAGGCCAAATCCACAGGCCCTCCAACAGTGGTCATGTGGTCAACAGTAAATATGTCTAGTGCTTTTCAAATAGTGAATGTTTTAGTCAGCTTTTTTGCTGCTGTGACTAAAGGATCTGACAGAACAACTGTAAGGAGGAAAAGTTTATTTGAGGGCTCAGGCTTTCAGATGTCTTAGTCCATAGAAGGCCGGGGGCTCCATTCCTCAGGGTTTGAGGTGAGTCTGAACATCACTGCAGGAGAGTGTGGCAAAGGCAAGCAGTTCACATCACAGTGATCAAGAAGCAGAGAAAGAGACTCCACTCTTCAGATACAATTATATACCAAAGCTACGACCAATTCCCACCTCCTCCAGCCACACTCTACCACTTCAGTTACAAATAAGTTAATCCCTATCAAGGGATTAAATCACTGATTGGGTTAAGATTCTTACAACCCAATCATTTCTCCTCTGAATCTTTTTGCATTGTCTCACATGTGAGTTTTTAGGGAACACCTCATGTCCAAACCATAACAGGAAAGAAAGTAAGAGGACAAAATCATGCAGGCCCAGGGAAGAAACACAGACCCGCATGTTGAAAAGCCATATGAAAAGTAGACGTGTGAAAATCATTCTTTATAGACTAAAGAAAATGTAATTGTAAAGAATATATGCCAATTTCAACCAACTCCTAAAATCATGGATTCTCTAAGACCAAATCAAAGACTAAATGGATAAAAGAAGGTTATTTATAAAAACAGTTAGGTCAGATGTGTTAGACAAAAAGAGTAAATAAACTAACATTATAAAGTAGAATTAACATTTTCTTTGGAGGCAATAATTGGCTATTCAAAGTTGAATTACCAAAGATATTTTAGAATAAATGAAATAATTTTAAAATGTACCTCCATTCTCTCCCTACCAAAAATCAGTCCTAAGTAGTTCTTTTGTAATAGAGAGATGGTTATATCCTAGTATCTATAAAATTAAGAAAAGAATGTGAGCCTAGTATTTTAGGCACACATTAGTTGTCACTTACTTATGAAAGCAACAGACATTCTTAGACATTAAATAAATGTGGATTAGATTTAGCTGTAACTGGCAGATAGGCCAGATTAACACTGACTTAAGCAAAGAAAAAATTTTATTTCTCTTTTACATCAAAGTTCATGGGAAGTAGGACATTTCATAGTGTAAGGGACTCATCATTTTTTCTATATTATTGCTCTATCTTTTGTGTCCTACATGGATTCAAGAATTACATTCTGACTGAAGTCCATCAATCACTTTAGCTATCAAATCCCCAAATCCACACATCCGGAAGGAGGAAATGAAAAGAACAACAAATACTTTTCTTTAAACGCGTTTTCAAAAGAAAATCTACCATGTAACTCTTAATTTAGTACATGTGTTGATGAACATACCCAAATCATAAAGTCTTTATCATTTTTTACCTGAAACCATAAAATTCTTTATGCAACTGGAAATCTTGAAGTCATTACATGTTATGTATCACATAGGCCTGTGATAGATATACCTGTTCTCCCTTGGCCAGAGAGGGCTTGCTAATTGTTTTCTATAAAAGTAACAGACTCCTTACATTCAGTAAATTCTCCTATGACACACACTCTTATGTGCAGTCTCTTTGCATCACTGTGAGATTTGAGGCTCAGAGAATTAGCACCACAATGCGAAACTCCTATTGTTTATACTGTGAGCAATAAAGGCTCTGAACTAGATGTCTGTCTTTTTACGAGTATCTATGAACCTGTGTTAGATGAATTCACTAACTTGTATAGATTTTCTTTTTTGTGAAAAGTTCTGCTTTTAGCTGTTGGTCACCCCATCAGACTTATTAATATAAGAAAGATTCCAATAAATGCTTTTCAGGAGTTTTTAGAAACCCACACTTCCATATATATTCCACTTTCTAGCACTTAATCACAAGGCTACACCTAGTTTTAAAAAGTGGTCAGAAAATGTAGTTTTTATTTTAGGCAGCCATGTACCCAGCCATAAATCAAAGGTTCTATGAATACTGTTGATAAATTAACATAGACCTGAGACTCAAATCAGTCTACTTCCTAATATGGAAATCAAGTTTTATTGGAACATAATCATGCCTTTTCATTTATGTATGGTCTATGGTTGTTTTAAGCTACAATGGCAGAGCAGAGGAGTGGAATATACACCCCGTGTTCATAAAAACCTAAAATATTTACTATCTTCTCCTTTAAGGAAAAATTTTCTAACTTATAGCACAGAAGGGGAAACTGAGGGTTAATGAACTCTGCCATTGATATCCAAGGTCTCAGAAAATGTACTCTTGATGCCCTTTTTAAATAAAGCCATATCCCATGGACTAAAAATGATTTGTTTTAATATGAATAATATTGACATCAATAATATCAATATGATCTGAAACAACACTTGAGGATGAAGAGGATTTAGACAATTAACAAATTCAGGAAATCAATAGGGAATACTGTACCCAACAATTGCAGAATATATAACATTTTTAATGTTCTTGAAACATTGACCAAAACTAACCAGATTCTGGGCCATAAAGTAATACTCAAGAAATTTCAGGAGATAAAAATTCCTGAGTAGAGTCATTGACCACAGAGGACTTTTAAACTAGGAAGTTGATAAAAACATAACTGAAAAGCCTCAAGTGAAATAAAGTTCAATAGTACAGTTTACTAAATATAACATGAGTCAATACAGAAATAAAAAATAAAAATAGAAAACATTCTGAAATTTAAGATAAAAACTTGTGGGATATCATTAATTCCATGTTGGACAGAGAAACTTAGGGACTTATGGGGATACATAAGAAACAATTATTTAAAATGAATTATCTAAATACAAATATCAAGAATAACAAAATGAAGAGCTGGGGTGTTGCTCAGTAGTATAGCACTTGCCTAGCATGCCCAAGGACCTGGCTTTGATTCTCATGACTGCAAAAAAGAAAGAAAAGGAAAGGAAAAAAAAAAGAGGGAGAGAAGGGAGGATGAGAAGGAGACAATAAATTAAACTCAAAAACTTAAGGAAGAAAAAAACCTCAAAAGTACATATATTAAAGAAACAGTAAATAAGTATTAAATTAAGAAAATCAACAAAGCCAAAAATTAGATTTACAAAGACTGATTGAATTGAAAAATCCTTAGTAAAATTGATAAGAAAATATTGATCAATATTCATGAATGAAAAAGGTAACATCACTACATATACTATAAAATACATAAAAAAGAAAATCATGAATAATTTCCTTGTCAATAAATTAGAAAATTTAGATGCATAGATCAAATTATGAAAGGAATACAACAGACACAATGAAAAACAGAAATCTGAATTGTCCTATCATATTAAAGAATTGAGTCAATAAAGAAAAACCTACTCTACAAGGAGTATTCCAAGAACTTGTGAATACTTCTAAATAGTCAAGGAAGAAACAACAATTTATATAAACTATTTTTAAGAATAGAAAAAGAAGGAATACTAACCAAATTATTATGTGATGTCAGAGTAACCTTGTTACCAAAATCCTGACAAGGGCATTTTAAGACAGGGAAATTAAAAAGCTATCTATCTAATAAATATAGATATAAAAAATTAAAAATGTGTTAGCAAATTCAATGCAATAACATATAAAAATAATATATCATGAGGAAGCTGAGTTTATTCTAGGAATAGAAAGCTGGATTATATTTTTAAAAAATCAAATGGTATAGTTCACTACAATAATAAATCACATGATCATCTCATGGATATAAAGAGGCATTCAATAAAATTTAAGATCTGCTTATGATTTTTAAAAATAATCTAGAAAACAGATATGATCAGAAAGGATGATATAAAAATTTATAGAAAACATATTTTTGTATGTAGAAAAAATTTAAGAAATTAATATTATTAGTGACTTTAGCAAAATCTTTGGAAACAAAGTTAAACCTTAGAAAAAATGTTAAAACAACACATAAAGTATATCATTTATGTATATTTTAAACTGTAAATGTATGTACATAACTCATATGAAACTACATATATAACTATAAATATATATATGAAATGCACCCATTATCTAGCTTTAATTGATATAATTTCTGCCATTTTCTACATATGTACATATTTTTAATGATTAAAAATGTTCTATGATTCTTAGAAAATAAATACCTAAAATTTATCAAATATGGTCAAATGTCTTCTCAGAGGTATTTATTTTTATAACCATAAATTTTTTCATCACTTCATCTTCTTGTCCCCAAATTTCCCCTTCTTTATTCCTGAAAAAAACTCAATGTTTAAGAAATAAATGAAAATAACAAACTGTATTTAGAAACTTTGTCACACATTTTCCAAAATATTACTTAATAGATGCTTCATAATAAAAATCATATGATTTAGTGAAATAACTTCATCACTTCAATATAAAAATAAGTATTCCATTGCAAAGCATCATAAAAACCCAAAGAAAATTTAGTTCAAAAAATAAATAATAAGGGAGCTGGGATTGCAGCTTAGCGGTACAGTGCTGGCCTCGCATGCGTGAGGCCCTGGGTTCGATCCTCAGCACCACATACAAAGCAATAAAATAAAGACATTGTGTCCATCTACAACTAAAAAAAAAAAATTTTTTTTAAATAAATAAATAATAGGAGCTGGGAAGCTAGCTCACTGGCAGAGTGCTTGCTTAGCATGGCAGAAGTCCTGGGCTTGATCCCCAGCACCACCACAAAAAAAAAAAAAAAAAAATTGTAATATTAGTAATATGAAACACTTCCACATTTCTGAATATATATGTATCTCTATATGCATATAAAATATACATGTCTACATATGTCTCCAAAGGAAAGAGAACATGTCTAAATATGCATGTCTATATAAAAATATGCATAAAGCAGAGCTAAATTATTTTTAATACAGCTTTTAGTTCTGACATTTTATAATAGTGTCATTAACAGTAAATCTTCCAAGTAACTGAAGAAAATTTATACAATTTTAGAAGCTATCTACTATAGGAGAAAGTAAACCTAATGTATTAGTTGAGATAATATAGTATAGTGGTTAATAGGTCAGACTTTGGCAATGATTACTTTTATTTATTCCTAATTTTAAATCTATGAAATGAAAGGAAATGATGGAATTAACATTCTAGGTTAGTTCCGAGGATTAAACATTCTAAAGGTTCTTCTAAATACATATCAATTTAATAAACACAATTGTAACTGAGATAACTTATCAATAAAAAAGGAAGACTTAAAATGTATAGAAACTTTGTTGCTCCTGCAGCCTGCCTCCAAAGGAAAGAGAACTAGAAAAAAACATCTAAAAATCTTTTCCATATCATTTTAAAGGATATATTTCTATATATAGAATTTAATATGTTTTATTGAATTGTCTTACAAATTAAGACAGTTCTCTGCACACAGTGAGTGCTCAGTAGTTGATATTGACTAGCTCTTACTAACATAAAAATGAGATTTTAGTATACAGAAATTGTCATGTTTGCAAAATGACGGATTGCCTCTTTGAGATAAGACAAAATTTTCAAGTAAATATGGTTTTCTGAATTGAACATCAGGATTATGCAGAGTGATTAAACTGGACCCAGAAAATAGAGAGAAAAATCAGTCTATGTAACACACACACACACACACACACACACACACACACACACGCGTACACCTTTGATATTAGTGCTTCAAAACGTTCAGATCAATGCAAAATGCAGATATCTTGTAAATCTTATAAATGTAGAGTTAAAAACAAGGTAACACCTAGGTACTAATTCCATAGAAACTCTTGGTAGAATTTTAGTTACTTAACCACCAACTATGATTTTCCTATGTTGTGTTTTACATGCATTTGGAAAAAAAATAATGATATAGATGGATATACTTTATTACTACCTTTAGCAGGACTGTAACACTATATCAAATTTTATTTTGGTGGTCCTTTTATTAGCTTTCTACCACTTTATCAGCTGATATCACTAATAATAAATTTTTTTTTATAAACTAGAGTTTGCAAGTCCTGTCCTGAGACTGTAATATTTCAAAAAATAGTCTAAGCTTTAGGGAAAAAACCAATTACAGAAACAGCATTAAAAATGCCAAGCACCGGGCAGAAGCAATTCTGGATCAGTTTAAAAAAGTGATTGATGAAACTCTAATCCAAGCTGAAGGAACAGTTTCACGACAAGCTGTGACCATTCCACACACTTCATTAGCTGCCATAATTAGCCTGGTGTTTCAATTTGTTAGAACTGGTGGGGACAATTTTCCTCAGAATGCAAACATCAAAAAACAGGGTCCCTCAGACTTCAGAAGAGGCTGATGAGAGGCTTTTCTAGTCTCTGTTAACTAAAAGATTAATTATTGCTGATGGGAGGCTGTGCTGTGATTGTCACTCTGTCTATGTGCATTACTTTTAGCATTAGAAGAAAGATATGGTTGACACTGCACTACTCAATCAAGCAGCTTCACATTAGAGCACAAAGTCGGTTTTAATATCCAGGGTGTTTTTGATTGATTTTTCTTCCTGTTTTCTGGGTCCATGAGTCACATCTATTTATTTATATTAGAATTTTTAAACTGTCTCTAAAACATTGAGAGATTTGTTTAATGTACTTTGCCTCTAGTCATAGCTTCCTTCTTACTATATATTAGCAAAATAGTGATTTCATATATTTTTGTGATTGCAAAATGACATCTTTCAAATATCTTTATGAATCCTCTAAGATTACAAATATTAAACCTACCTAGAAAGCTACATTAATTGTACCTATACTTAGAACTATTGCACTATAATTTTATCCCCAGATTAATGGCATGCACCCTGACTTTTCATAATATGAATCCATGAAATCTCATTAAAGGGGATGGGAGGAAGGGGACTCCCACTTAGTCTTCTTAGAACACAAGTGTTTTGTTTTACTCTTTGGTCCACAGGTAAAGCTGATCTCAAATTGATAGCATGTATTAATAGACAGCATCATTAAAAATTACACAAAAACCTTAACTTTAATCCCCTTGGATTTACTATTATTTAATTGTTTTCATTGATACATTTTAAAGGAAAAAAGTACTCCTTATATGTATTTTTTAAAAACATTTCTTTAATTGGTCCATCATGAGAGAACTGAAAGAAGTGATTTAGTGAGATGTGAATGAAACAGCCATAGCTGAAGAAATTGGCAGTGTTTTCAATTCTACTACAACATCTGAGTGGTTAAGTTTTAAGTCAAGAGAAATAACATTAGAGATTCCAGAGGGAAATTTTCCATAGATTCTGCTAAAATCAAGTTGCTTCTATTCCAATTTGGCAAATACATCACTTAGAGCAGCACTGTTCAATAAATACATAATGTAGGCCACAAATATATTTTTCTTTATCTAGTAGCTACATAAAAAGTAACCAGAAACAAAATTAATTATATGTTAAGGATGTGTTTTAACCTAAGTTATCTAAAATATCAGCATCACATCTCCTAAATATAGAAATATTAAGGATACACTAAGTAGGTCTTCAAGATCCAATGTATTTTACAGTATAGCACATAATTCAGAGAAACCACATTTCAAGTGTTTGACACCACATTACTAGCATATCACACAACACAGATTTAGAGAAAGAGCAGCCTTCTTTCCCAGAAAGCAGTTGTGAACTATTTAGGGAACAGAACAATTTCAGAGTTCTATAGAGTTACATACTCAACAAATAGGATGATGAATAGTAAAAAGTGCTTCTGTCTTCACAAATGTACATATAGATTATAAATGTACCCCCAAATCAGTGGGAAAATGAAAGACTTAATAAAACCACACCAAGATTCCTTTTCACTCCAGTCAGAATGACAATGATCAAGAATACAAACAACAATAAATGCTGGTGAGGTTGTAGGAAAAAAGGAACACTTCTACTTTGTTGGTGGAATTGCAGACTAATACAACCACTCTGGAGAGCCGTTTGGAGATTGCTCAAAAAACTGTGGATGGAATCACCATATGACCCACCTATCCCACTCCTTGGTATTTTCCCAAAAGATCTAAATTCAGCATACTATAGCGACACAACCACATAAATACTCATAGCAGAACAATTCACAATAGCTAAATTATGGAATCAACCCAGATGCCTGTCAATACATGAATGGATTAAAAAATTGCATTATATATACATGGAGTTCTACTCAGTCATTAAAAAAGACGAATTTATGGCATTTGCCAGTGAATGGATGGCAATAGACAACATCATTCTAAGTGAAACTAGCCAAAGTCAGAAACTTAAGGTTGAATGTTTTCTCTCATATGCGGAAGCTAGAGTAAAATAAAAGAAAGAGGAGGAGAAGGATCAGATAACATAAAGAACCAATCAAACACAAATTAATAGATGAGCGAAAGGAAGTCCAGTAGAGTAAGGAAGGGAAAAGGGGTGGGTGAGGGAGGGTGGGTAGAATGGGAAAGAAAAGAGGAAGGAAACTGAGGGGACATGTCATGAACTGAAATTGATTTCCATGCATCTATGAGTTTGTCAGGATGAACCCATCTACTATGTATAATCATAAATGTGTAATAAGATTTCTTTTAAAAGGAAAGAAATTAACAGACAAAGAAGGAAAATGCAGATGACAGAGAACTGTGTGCACTGACGAACTGAATAGAGAGAGCCACACACTGGGCCACAAAGATAGTGCCAAATCCTAGGGCAGAGATGTATGATTAAAACAAGACCATTTTCCTTAGCTGTAATCAGAATTGACAGTCAGCCAGCATGTACCAGTATGGTTAAAAAGGATATTATCACATGAAAATATTTTCCTTATTTGGTAGTAAATAACTTTTAACTGAATTACCAACCCTAAATGTCCCCATGTCCAGCAATTGAAGAGTCACTTTCTATTCCAGCAGGGAGCCCCAGGATTACTATCCATTCTGACTGTTTAGTATATTTAGCAAATATTTTTCATATCACTAACATCTACACATAATTAGCTGTTCATAATGACCACAGTTAATTATCTAGTAAATCTAGTTAATTTAGTCATATTGTTGTGTGTTTGATCTTTTCATCAAATTGTTTCTTCCTCAGCGAAAAGACTAGTAAGTAAAATGCCCACATTTAGTAGCTCTGAGCAGCCATACAGAAGGCACATAGAAACAACTCATTCAGATCTGCCAAGCCAATTTGTTATTTAAAAATATTATACAGATTATTTCTGTTAGGATACTGGAGCATGTGGAAGATTTTACTTCCACAATTCTACATCTCTAATTTTATCTTTGATTTAATTTTAAATAGTGAAAGATAAACCTCAAAATAGCTCTTAGACTTGATATATAATATTCCAAATTTTTGAATTATGAATCTTTTACATACACAGGATCTTTAAACTTGAATTATAAAATAGCAAAGAAAATAAACAATTTCTTGAGTGAAGATTTTGCCACTAAAAGTGAGAAACAAATGCAACTTGAGCATTTCTGTCCTTTATAAAAATATTTAAGAGAATGTGCTCTTTGTCACATTTTCTTAAATATTTTTGTCACATGTGAAAAGATTGGAAATTACCCCAAACAATTATTTGACCCATCTGAAGATCTTTGCTTGGAAACATACTACAATACAATCAAGAGAAGCCATATACTACTGGGGGTTAGGAAAACTTGTGTCATGAAAATAATTGTTGAAGTTGTCTTGTGATTTAGAAGAATAAATTTGAACCAATACTTTTTATTTGAATGAAACAACAACAGTATTCTCATTGAAATTGGCTTTATATAATTTATTTACTTGCAAAATGTACATTTATTCCCACATTTTAATAAAACAGACATGTCCTAGATGTAACTTTAAAAAAGCTATTATTTTATTTTATTTGTTCTGTGAAGGAAATTAATTCCCAATAAAATAAAATTGGCTATATGCAAATTTGGGGAACATATGTATGTAGTACTTTATTCTGGAGAGGTCCATAGTTTCAATCAGATTCTCTAAAGTCACATATCCAAAAATGTCAAATTATTTGAAAAGAAAATAGCAGTTTCCTGTATTAAACTGCAAACTCATTGTGCCATTCTACAAATCAAACTTCTCACATCGACTAACCTAAAGAAATAAAGTAGGCAAAAAGATTTCTCACAAAGGGAATAAAGACAAATGGTTAAGTGGAAAAAACTAGAACATGATTTATTTAAGAACTAGTGAGTCTGTGAGTAGACAGAAGTTCAAGCCCAAAAGCAGGCAACATACACTTGGAAATTACTGTTTGTCTTGAATCACTCTTACTAATTGTACTCTCATAGAGGAATTACTATTGCACAAACCATTACTTTTACAAGTAAGTTTCAAAATGAGAGACAGTTTTTCAGGTATTTCCCCATGACACTTTTCCTGTACACAGGTATGTGCTCCTACTTGTACAGGAAAGGACCAGTGATGTCAATGGAGCAAAAGCAGACCAACCTTATATCAATGAGCACAGCAGACATACTTCAGCTACTGTGTTCTGAAGGTAACTACTTTTCTGACTGCCAGGTTTAAAAAACAAAATCAAGCATACTCTCATCCCAATGAGATCATGACATACAATAATAGTGATAAAAGTGATTACCAAAAAATTAAATGTTTAGAAGAACTGGTAAAATTTAGAAATGTCTTTCTTCGCTTTGGATAATAGGCTTTATGAAGGCAGTGCTATAAATATCCTATAAGAGAAAAAAGTTTTCTCCAAAGTGAACTTTATTTTTATGTTAGATGTCATCAAAAATCAATCCTTAAAGCTACCACTGATTATTTCAGTGCTACTAAGCCATAATTTTATATGAATGCATTAGCTACATTCTGCAATGATTTCCTTCATAGAACATTTGATGGACATCACTACCCTAGGTGCATGTATGAAGACACAAATAGTGTGACTCTATTTGGTTTGCAACCAGAGAGATTGAGAAATTGAGCTCTATATATGTACTATGACTTGAAATGCATTTAAATAAATAAATAGATAGATAAATAAATAAATAAAATGTTTGATATCTGAAACTTTCCTACTCTGACAAATTCATGCACATTCAGATCTTTTTTATCAGTAGTGTTTTAGTATAAAAACAAAAGTATATATATTAGTTATGAATAACATTTAATATAATTTATCATTGGTTTTCTGAAATATTTTCAGAATTTTTACTATACTTTGAATTTTAGGTATCACTAACCATGAATGTGAAAACTTACCTTATGAACTAGGTATACATTTTATATGTAGAATTTTGTATTTCCTTAATTATGCTATTAAAATCAGAAAGTGTATTAGTACTTGCAGATTAGATTGCTTCCACTCTTTGGACATTATTTATATGTATTAAATATTAAAACTAAGATGACAGATGATTTCTGGGTTAAATTAGCAAAACAATATGCAGTATCTCAAAAATCATAGAGTTTAGTGAACAAAGCTTCAGATTCAAACAGGTATAGTTTTAAATTCTAATTGTTTCTTTTAGAAAATAATATTTTTAAGGAAATGCTAACCTTTTAAAATTGTTTCTAGGCTTTAATGATATGAATGAGGTTATACTGAATACATGGAAAATAATATAGGAGCAATTTTCTTAATGTAATACACACATGAAATAAAAATGGAGGCAAAACTATATGGTAAATGTTAATTGTTCTTTATTAATGCTATAAACGTCATACTAATCTATGGTTTTAGGTTGGTGAGCTATAAAGAAAGTTGGACAGATATGCCTCCAGTTTTCTAATGGCAAATAGATTCTTTCATAATCTTATTCAGAAAGGATATATAATAAAAATAATTAAAATGTTAAATAAATGCACAAAATTAGATTTTATTTACCATAAGAATATATATTTTTGGACTAGGATGTCATTTTTACATTAGGATTTGATCTTTCAAATATGAATTAAATTTGCTAGTCATGCATAACTTGGGGCCAAGGGATGGATAGGAGAGGCTTTCCTAAGGAAGGAGTAGGAGAAAACCAGTTAAATGTCCCTAGTATTGAACATAAGGATTGACTGGGTGGAAGAAATTTAGGAGAGAACAGTTATCAAGGAGTGGGCTTTGTATTGGGCATATTAAGTGGGAGCAGCCTCTGGGATAAGCAAAGAAAACAACTGAAAGAGTAATACAGCAACATTTTGTTTTACATGGTTAAATGAAGAAGGCAGAGAAAGTAACACATTTATAACACAACAGACAAATGACAATGTATTGCTAGTTAGACAGCATAATAAGTACCATCTAATTTTCTTTTTAGAATCCATTTATTCTTCAAAGCCCTGGATCATCATCAAGGGACCACATTTTCCAACTGAAGAATTACAAAACAGTAAAATTAGATTTTATTAAATATTCCAATTGTTGTGAGCAAACTCTTTGCAAATAGTTCTTGGAGTAGATTTAATAAGAAAGAAGGTCAACACTTTTATCTTCACAAAAAACAATGTAAAATATTTTCCCTAGTTTTGTATTTTTATAATATTTAATAGCTATCCTGAAAGTCAGCATTTATCAAGTAATCACTTTCTGGTCATCTGATAATATATAGCTGTTAAAATTTTAACAGGTAAGCAGATTTAAAATTTTCCCTAATAAAACAGTCCTAACCTTAAAACAGTCACCTGAAAGTAACCTGTATACTAATTGAGAGTTAATGAAATTATCACTTAAGTAATTAAAATTATAAACTGCAGCATTCTAAAACTCAGCCTGGCAGTATGGCTTTTAGCATCTTAGGATATGAATGTTTAGGTAAATAAATCCCTGAAGAATATCTAAGAAAATATATTGCATTTAGGCAGAATTCAGAACACTGAGTTAAGGCTATTAAATAAATTAACAAAAATTTTAACAATGAACACTCTTTTCAAATGAATTCTCAAGTAGGATGCCCAGTATGTGACACAAATTAATGAAGTTCTGTTTGAGTTTAGTAGGTGCTCTGTATGTTTACTCAGAATGCTGAGTAAACTTGAGTGCTCATATCACGTTACATAAAGTGGTATAAATTGATCAAGTAATGCAAAGTTGAGAGAAGTATTTGACATGTCTTTTGTTTTTAGGGTCTGTGTCACTACTGGCTTCCTTTTTTATTTTAAATAAAATGTAAAAAATAATACTAAACACCAACTTGAGAATTTACCAAAACTAATTTTCAAAGACATACTTTTTATATTATGATATAAAATCAAATATAAGATATAAAAAATACGAAATACTATCTACAAATTCCAATCTGACTTGACAGTAAGCTTTCACATATTTGCCTTAAGAAGTAATATGTTAGGTATTTGACACATTTAAATTTCATTCTAAAACATGAATGATAGAGCATAAAAATGAACTTATATTAAAAAGGCAACTTAATCTATTAATCATCAGTTTTTCTAAATATCTGTTATTCTAATATTCATACATGACAATGGAGTCAACAATGAATAAATTTTAAATGATAGATATAGGTAGCATGTGAAATTTAGGTTAAGTATTAAGATTATACTAATAGCCCTGTGTAGTGGTGCACAACTGTAATCCCAGCGACCTGGAAGGCTGAGGCAGGGAGACTGCAAATTAGAGGCCAGCCTCAGCATCTTCATGAGGCTGTCTCAAAATAGAAAGAACTAGAGGAATAATTCAGTGGCAAAGTACCCCAGGGTCAATCCCTACTTCCCCCCAAAATAAAGTACACAATCTACCTATAACAAAAATCATACTAATAGGTAAATAAAATAAGGTTATAAATATAATACTGGCTAAAATGTATGATGTTTATCATGTTGGGTATCCTTCTAAGTGATTTATATGATTCTCTAATTCAGTCATTACAATAGTACTATGAAGAAGGTAAAATATTTTCTACTTTCCACGAATGAGGAAACTGAGATACAAAGAGTTTAAATAACTTGCTTAATATTATGTATCTAAATTGGGAAATATATAATTAAATCATTACTACATAAGAATAAATTTCAGCTCAATTTCTACCACCATAAAGATAGCAAAAGACACATAATTATTTTATTTTTAGAAAGACTTTACAAGTATATTCTAGGTTAAAAATTATTTCTCTTCTAAAACAATCCCATAAAATTCATAAAGAAGTTGTTGTTTAGCAAAGATATTTCCAACATTTGAGACAGAAAGAAATGTCAGCACTTTAATTTATGGCATATAACAAAACAGAGATTGAAAAAAATCCCTCTCACCTAAATGTTGTGAATAAAAGAGCTCTAGGAATGTAGTTCAGTGGTAGAGTGCTTGTTAGCATGTATGAGGCCCTAGCCCTACAACTCAAAAAAAAAAAAAAAAAAAAAAGATTTAAAAGAAGAAAAGAAAAAAAATCTTTTTCATTTTTTTCTCAAGGTTATCATAAATGAGAAAATGACATTGCTTGGAAGAAAACTGAAAAGAAAGTGCCATTCCAGAGAGGATCACAGCATTTTTGCCATGGTCCATACTTAAGCATGGAGTCCTAGAATCTGGGTATAATCTGCCATATACTCAAGAAATAGACACCTTTGGCTGGAACAGAGTGGGAGGTTAGACCAGAGAACTCCATATAAAACCAGGACTTGTGAAAAATAACATGCTTGTGATTGAACTAGAAAAAGACTGTAAAAGAGAAACTTTCAGTGTACATACCTGTTTTATCCTTGGTTCCTAACTGAGTATAAAAAAAAAAAAAGAAAAAAGTCTTCCCTGAGATTCCCTCACCATGATCTTGTACTTAGAGATGTTCAGATCTGAATACACACTACCAGTGTAAAATTTTCAAGTCAGATTTTGTTTTCTGTGATCCCTGGTAGGCAGTGCCACCAAACCCTTGGCAGAAAAACAAAACTTTCTCTGAAGAAATACATTTTAAAGCAGGCCTCAAAGAATTCCCATATATAAAATTTCAAGGAACAAAATGTTATAATCAAAAATATTAAGACAATAAAAAACAGTAAAAGCAAAAATTTAAAAATAATGAAAAAGACAATAGGTGAAAAGCCAATCATGAATGAGAGTTGACTAAATCAAACTTCAGAATCAGACAAGTCATAGGAATTATTAAATATAAAGTGTTTTATATTTAAAGGGGAAAAAAAGAAAGTCTGAAAACCAAACAAGAATTTATCAAAATTAACCAGACTGGCTTGATAAAGAATAAAACAGAAACTTCACATATAAAAACAATAATAGTTAGAAACCCCAGAGGTTAAACAACAGAGTACACACAACCGAAGAGAAATAGAAAATAGTGTTATGAGAAGTAATTGAAACCTAGCAATAAAACACGAAGTAATGTAAATTATGAAATAATGCCTATATTATTAATATATATATATATATATATAATTAGAATTCCAAGAAATATCAGAGAAGAAAAGGAAAGGGCATTATTTGAAAAGACAGTGGCTGAAATTTTTCTGATTTTGTGAAAGACACCATAGACCAGGAACCTGAGGAATTCTAAACATGAAAAATAAGAATTCTATACTTAAACTAAATTTTTTTAGGTTTTATAATCACTTCTTTATTCTCCTAAATGCATAAAAAGGTAGTAAGTTAATGTCTCTCTCAGGTTTTTTTTGGCACCGGGGATTGAATTCAGGGGTACTCGACCACTGAGCCACATCCTCAGCCCTATTTTGTGTTTTATATAGAGACGGGGTCTCACTGAGTTGCTTAGTGCCTCACTATTGCTGAGGCTGGCTTTGAACTCGCGATTCTCCTGTCTCAGCCTCCCAATGTGCTGGGATTACAAGGGTGTGCCACCGCACCCAACTTAATGTCTCTTAATTAAACTGTAATACAATGGTAGGTACGCAGCCTAACATAATTCACTCATGGTAATATTTTCTATCTTAAATGGGAGATACCTTCTGTCTCCCTATACGTATAGCCCTTTTTTCATTCATAGCACTACTTATTCAAATTATTAACTACACCTCAATATTTCTGTTTTTATTTTTCACTGCCTCCTCAACCCACTCCAGTTTGAGTTAGTCTCTATAATGTCATTAAGTCAGCTCCTGCTTATTTTGCTGATTCTATGGGGCTTGCTCAGAACTCATCTTATTTGACTTCATCGCATCATTTGACATGGCTCATCACTCCTTTTTTCCATTGCATTATTGTCCTTCACTTCTTTGGTAAGCGTATTCTTTTGGTTTTCCTCATATTTTATCCAGCTTCTCCTCAGGCTTATTCTATTCCGAATGAGTGTTAAAAATAGATATTCATCAAAACTCCTAGCCCTCCTCTCTCTTTCCTTCTTCTCTCTTGCTACTTAGGATTGAAACTAGGGGTGCTTTCTGTCCCCAGCTGCTTTTGCTTGTTATTTTGAGGTAGGGTCTGGCTAAGTTGCCCAGGCTGGCCTTAACTTGTGATCCTCCTGCCTCGGTTCCAGTAGCTGGGATTACAGGTGTGCACCACTATGATCAATGCTCTCCTCTCATTCTATATTTTCACTCTAGGCAATTGCATCCACTTTTGTGGTTTTGATTATTTTTTATAAACCAAATATGCTCAATTTTGTGACTCTAGTCAAGATAGTAGTTACAGGCAGTTGACCCCTATATTCAAGTATCTATTTGACATCTCTAATTAGATGAGTCAAATTCATCTCAAACACAGGATATATCCGTGATTGAACTCGTGCTTTCTTCTCTATGATTGATTGTCATTTTGGCCTCTCTAAAATTCATATACATGATACAATGAGTGATCTTTTAAAAACACAAATTTCATTTCAATCCTTGCTTAAAAGCTTTTCAAGTCTCTAAAAGACCAAAATCTTGAAGATAGTGTAGTTTATTTACAAGTTGTTTATCGCCTGATCTCCAGCCTTATCATCCAACATCTCTGCTCTAAACTCTAGGAAATTCAGCCCTAATACCTCTTTTCAGTTCCTTGAAACTGAAAAGTTCAAGTTGCTTGAGAACTGGAAGTTCATATTCTCTGCAATCACAGTTGTTACTACATACTGATTCCTTCTCTTATCTCCCTCATCTACTCACTCATTAAGCACTGCATGCCTCCCCCTACATACAAAGTTCATGATTACCATTTCTTCACATTTCAGCGTAAGCACCATTTCCTCTAGAGTTCCTTCATGTTCCCCAGAAAACCTGAGCATCTTTACTATATAGTTTCATAGATCTATGACCCTTTTCTTTGGAGCATTTAGAGTATTGTGTATTTCTAGTAGTCTGTGAACTTGATGGGAACAAAAGCCATGTTTGTTTTCACTCAAGATTATATCCTTGATGCCTCACCTGGTGTGCCTGATCAAAGAATGTGCTCAATGAGCATTTGTTGAATGACTGAAGACAAGAGCCACTAAATATGACCTTCAAGGATATTTAGCTGGTCCTAAAAAAATGGAAGTTGCTTATATCCAAATCTCTCTATACCTCAGCCCACTCCCCTACCCAAATCACCTAATAATATCAAGCACCTCTCACCAAGAACACTTAATAATATTGAGCATCCACTCCCCCACCCAAATCACATACTAATATCAAGAAGCACAAGAAAAAACATAAGCAATAATTCCTTCAGTATTAACTATGAGAGAGAGAACACACATTTCTTGTACTTACAGAAATAAACATTGGATTGCAACAGAGTGAATACAGTATATACCTCCACTGATGCAAACTTGAGTGTCTGGAAAGCAGGGTGAAAGGAGGATTACTGAATGCACTGAAAGAGCTGAGAGTCATAGAAGACACAGACAAAGCACAAACAGAATCACATCCAGAAAGACAAGGTGCAAAACTGAAATGTCAAAATGCTGAACACAGTCCTGGGACTTGATTGCTCATGGCATCAGCTACAGAGAAGAGAGGAGATTACTTCTAGGAAAGGATGAGAAAGATACCCCTCTGGAGTCACAGAATTGAGGAAATGAAGTAAGAGTGGAAAAATAAGGATACTGTAGAAACAAAACCACAAGACATCAACTCTTCTCTCTCCTTTACAATATGATTTCACTAAAATACTGAACTTACCATACTGGCAGAAATGTGTGCACTTGACCTAGGAATTATTTCCATAACTGATAAAAGAACAAGAAAAGTAAAAACTCATGAAAGTCATTGTAAGAAATAAGATTTGAATTCAACATTCCAAGTTGAATTAAATATTCTGTAGGAATGATTTAGGAAATATTTTTATATAAAACCCCTATAAACATATATGCACAAACTAAGAACTTAAATGAACCAAAAGTAAAAAAATAAAACAATATTCAGGAAAACTTACTTGAATCCAGGAAAGAAATCAAGGATAAAGGCAAAACTGTATTAGATATGAAAATTAAATTATACTTGGCTCAAGGGAAATAGATTGAATGAAGATTTAATAATGTCCACTAAACAAAAGAAGAAAAACAACAAAGAAAAGGAAAAAGAAAAGAAATAAGTAAAAATGATCAAAGAAAAATATTAAACACAGAAGATGGGCAAAGAATCCAACTTTCAATATAATTAAGAGTTCCTGAGATGATAAACTAATTTAAAAAGAATATTTAAAACTATAATATAAAGAAAATTTTCAGAAGTAATAGAAAAGCCTAAATCTATATGTTGAAAGGTACCACTGTGTACCTAGGAAATTAAATAACAATTATAAACTGTAAGTCATATCCCAATATAACTATAAATCTTTAAAGGAAAAATAGTCAACAGTCTCCGGGCAAATTATTATGTCTGAAAATGGCAAGTGAGTAAAACAGGCTACACAAGAATATATCAAGTACAGTCTCATTTTATCTATGTGTATCTGTGTGGTAAATAATATGCATCAAAGTTATAATAGAACTACAAAAATAAACATAAGTGGTTTTATTTTCTTTAAGTGTTTATCTGCTAAATTTTCTAAACTTATATATTATTACTGCAATCCAGTCATATAAAATGTATTTCTAACACAAAACTCAGTTAAATTGCTTGTTATTCCATTTTTTGGATGGGAGCAAAGGCATGGAGATTGCACTAGAAATGTTGAAATTCAGGGGGAAAGCAGCATGGAGAGATAAATGGAGGTTGAAGTCCAATAACACAAAGACCCTCAAAAGTTGGAGATGAATGATTGTCTATGTCTACAGAGTACAGAGGTGTGATTCTTGGTCATTACCCTGTGGACAGAGAGCTAGATCAGGCCAAGGGCAGGGTAGAAAACTGTACCTAGAATAAAGATAACAGACTCATATGGCTCATATAAACATAGATTTCACAATCACATGATGTAAATTATGCTGGACTTTCAGGGCCACATGGTTGAGAGAGAATTTATTTTAAGAAATTGGCAAATGTAATTTTGGAAATACGTAGCTTTTAAATCTGTAGGGCAGACTCACAGAAAATACAGGAAGGGGTTGATGTTGCAGTCTTGAGGCAGAATTTCTTTTGTGGGAAACCTAAGTTTCACCCTTAACGCCTTCAACTTATTAGATGAAGCCCACCCACATTATGGAAGGGAACCTATTTAAAGTCAATGGACTGTAGATGTTAACCTTGTCTGTAAAATACCTCACAGCATACATAGATTAGTATTTGATTAAATAATGATATGATAGCCTAGTAAAACGGACACATAAAACTAACCATCATATCTTTTGACTCAGAAACTTTCTTTCAGGAATTAATTATGGCAAAAACATATGTGTCAGAATGTTCCCCTCAGAATGTTGGCAGTACCCAAACATTGGTACTAAACAGTTTATTAGGGGCCTTCCTATAAGTACACACAAATACTCCTTTTACTTCTCCACATGGAACCTCCAGACATAGCCAGAGTGACAGTCAACCAAGTATGATTAAAGCTAACTTTAATTCATAAACTGTATTCATAAACTGTATCAAGTACTTCCAGTATTCTTAAGATCAAAGTCAGTCTCTTTCTACAGCAAAAAGTCTATTTCCTAGTTATATTTCTAGTCATTTAGGGCCCTGTGAATCTGGTAAGCCTGCTTTTTTGCCAAGTCAAATCAAGACAAGGACAGCACAGAAAGAAATTAAAGCAATGATCCTATACATGAGGATGAAAGTACTTAAGGTATAGAGGCCAAAATCCCCACTGAGGGCTGAACCCAGTTTCCAACAACAACACAAGAAAGCAAACTGAGGCCTTTACATTTAAAAACATTAAGGCCAAGAATTTAATTACAGAGAAGTGCAGAGATAACATATTCTGTGATCATCAGATGAAGAATTTAATTCCTGTTATTCTAGATAATCAATAATGTAGAGAAAACTGGCACATGTTGAATTTTTAGAGACTTAAAGCCTTCAAAGCGAACTTTTTAATAAAGTTTATGAATCATTTTCATCTAAAAATCTCAGATGGAAAATTTTATAGGTAAGCTATAAAACCTTTCACTGTCAAACAAAGATTTTGTCCTCTACCACTTGTACAGCTGTACATCTATGGCAAGCATTTTGCCTGGGGTGATGTAAATTTTACAGACCTCAGAAGGAAACATTTAACAGAATCTACTTCGAGCTATGTAGTTATTAATACTCTGATTGAGAATCTTTCAGTTTTAGATATTACTATAGTTATAAAGTTTCCAAAAATGGCTTAACTAAATTTTTTCCATTATGTTTGTTTATCACTCAAATTAAATACTTTGGAGTTAAGTGCAAACTGAGCCCTTAATGATCATAGATTATTGAGTTCAGTTCTAATTTTTTGAAAATCTTGGATACATCACTGCACATAGTATTTTTATTCAAAAGTTAAAATTCAAGCCAGAAATTCTGTTGAAGTCATTATAAAACCTGTAATTGAAAATCACTGAACAATGTAACAAATTGATCAGAAACAAAACAGTGATTAAAAAGCAAAGACTGCATAAATTTATATATCTTTATCTTACATCTTTAAACTCTCTATAGGTCAAGTATTATTTTAACAAATAATATGATGCAGTACTTAGTTCTGCCCTAGCATCTTAAATGCATAATAGAGTGTTTATACATATATATGCATATACAAATAGCTCTAGCTTTATAATAAAAATTTATATAAATGTATATTTTCCAGAACCCTACCAACCTTAGGAAGACTAAACAAGGGTAGGCGGTGAGAGAAAATAAGAATTTCAGTCCTTTTTATACTGAGAGGAAGAGTAAGAGAGAGGGAGAAAGAGAAACACTTAACTGAACATTTGATTATTGAAGGCCATCCTCATAAGCAAACTATTTTCCCTCAATTACACCTAATTATTTAATTGTTTACATTTACTAATGAAATGAAACAACACAAAACAAACAAATGTAAGGGGCTGTTTTTCAGCAAGTGCATAATCATCAATCAGCACATACAGAAAGATTCTTAAAATTATATGAAGCTGGTCTGTTTAAATAGAAAGGCATATTTTATCCCAATCAATGCATAAAAGTAAAATTATCCATAACTGAGGCATGTTTCTCTGCTGTACAGTTCAGCTGTAATGATCCCCACACACTGCACTTGCACATCAATTATGATAATCATAATCACGGTCGTTAAGCTGAATGTTCATTATTATCAGGATGCTGGTGACAGCAGATTCAATCACCGGGTGCAATGGGCAAGCAGTCACAGTCCCACCCAAGTTTCTGCAGACAACGATGTGCCACATTAAATCTATGATGTGTTCCACATCCCACTCCATTCCAAAAGCCGTAGACAGTAAAGGTCAACTTTATGTTCTGTGCAATATGCTTAGGTTCTCTAAATTAATTCTTTGGAGTACTGGATATTTTTATGCTTTGTAGCTTATAAAATCCTGTTTAGGACCAAAAATGCATGTGAAAATAAGGGAAAGGCCTGCTCCACTGTTGTAATTCACCTATAATAAGGCATATGAGGAAAGGCACTATCAACATGAACCATCTTAAAAGAGTATCTTCCTGAATTTTGCAAACAAGGAAAAACATGAAATGGTTCCATTAAAATCAGATGTTGAAAATGCATATGGAAACTCATTCCAATTCAGATAAAGGCCTAAGACTATCATTTCTGCTTCAGTAAATATGAACATATGTGAATGTTTTGACAACCAAAAGAATGTTTTTAGTACACTGAATTTTTTCTGTCCAACTCCTTTAGACCTACCCAAATAGATTAAATTAATAGTCACTGACTGGTAGGCTCTCCTTATTTAATTTCAAATCTATTTTAAATATTGAATTTATAAAAACAAAGTATTTACCCAAACTTAAAAGTTTGACCATTTAAAAACATAAACTTAGAGTCTAAACTTAATTTGGGACAATTCATAAGTAGATAAGAAAAATACAAATAAATTATATAATATGTATAGTATTTTATTATTTATTTCCCCTTCTTGGAAAAATTACATCTATGCTATTTTTCATTATTGATTTTCATACATTCAGAGAGAAAATAGTATTATCTGCTCTCAATGGACTGACTTAGTGATTTCTTTATACAATGCTTTTCAGATTAATAGTATTAAAAATAAAATAAATTAATTGGTACTAAATATACTAATTGATACAATGTGAATATCATTAGAGAAAGAATACTGAATATTTTATTTTCTGGCAACTGACACCCTTCGACACAATTAGTTAACAAATAATTTGAAAACTATAACTTCCATGTGTAATGATGATAAAAGAAAAAGTAAATTATCCATATAGACAATCTTAAAACTTAACGGAAAGGTTGGAGAATAGGACCCAAATATACTTTCTTGAGCTATTTTCTTGGCTGAAATCAATCCTATTGAATTGCTATGCACATTTAAATGTGTTTGAGTAATCTGACTTCATATAATTCAATGTCAGTCTTTTCTTTCTTCAACACTTTGAAAGTAATAGTTCTAGTTTCCCTAAGACTATCTTTAATCCATTAATAATAAGTTTTGCCATCTAACTTTCAAGATCAAAAAATAAAATTTTAGAAAAGTAAATTAAAAAAAGCCTACTTTTGGCAATCTATTGGCTGCAAGTCTCACTCAAGTCACCTAAGTGCAAATCAAAACAACATATTTTAAATAATTCTAAGATTTTACATAGATCCAACAAATATTTCTATATTGCATGAAGATTACCTTTAGCCACACAAAGGTCTAATTTGTTTATTTAATATGATTATTTGAAAAGATAAGATGGAAGATGGGAAGTAATAAGAAAAGGAGGGAGGAAAGAAGGAAAAGAAAGGTAAGGAGGGAAGCAGTAATGCAAACTTGAATTTACTATTTTCTATATAGTTTTGGATAGGGTTAGAGCCAATGATTTATTAATATTTAAAGAATCCCTGCATTTTTCTTTCATTAATTTTCAAGGCACACAAGAATAATTATTTAGGATTAATTTTTGGTATACAGAAATATCCAATGATTCCTCCAAGATAACAAAATAAATTATTGGTCCTTTTAGTGAGTCTAAAAGTTTCTTTATATTCATTAATCTGCTTCTTCCATGCAATATATTTTTGGAATACATAACAATGTATAAAGTGAATCTTCTGCTGAAAAACAAAAGGAAGTACTGTTATTTAAGGACACAAACCCTTTTGCACAAGAATATTTCTTACTTTAAGTAGTTCAATGTTCTAACATAAGTCATTTATATTTTAAGGGAAGGCCCACTTCCTTAAATTAAATAGAATGATGAGGAGACATAAAAGCAAATATATTTATTTCAAATAGAAAATGAGGCATAGATCACTTTATTCACATTCAAAATATGAAATTATGTAGTTAAAATAGTACCACATTGAACAGTAGTAGTCAAGTGGACACCTTTGTCATATTCCTATGGTTTAGATGATATTTAAATGAGACAATGGATATTGGCATGTTTTAAACCTCTTGGAACTATTGGGATAGAAATAATTACTTGTCATGCAAGAGGACGTGAGTTTGGGGGAAGGCAGGGATGGAATGCTATGGAATGAATTGTGTCTCCTTGAAATTTATATGTTGAAGCCCTAATCCCCAATGTGACTATATTAGCAATAGTGCCTTTCAGGAGGTGATTAAGTCATGAAGGTAGGATCATGATCTGATGAGATTTAAACACTTATAAGGAAAGACATAGAGTGACTGCTTTCTCTTTGACTATAAAGAAGAGGTCATGTGACCACACAGGGAGATGGCAGCTACCTACAATCCAGGAAAAGAAGCCTTATCAGAAATTGACTATATCGGTACTACAATCTCAGACTTCTAGCCTCTAGATTTGTAAGAAAATAAATGTCTGTTGTTAAGTCATACAGCCTATGGTACTTCTTTATTATAGCCTGGCCACAAATATGCCAGTTATACATGCGCATATCATAAATGTGTTTGCACACAGATGTATATGTATGTTAAATATATGGAATACATTATATTATATATGTATATCACACAACTTTCTTTCTCTCTCCTGTCCATATATGTACACACAGAGATTGAGAGCAAACAAGTAAGTACTTAGCTCTGTGCCCTAGAATGAACTCCTTTCTGTGACTTCACATTCAAGCTCTGACCCTGGCCATATGTCAAAGCCAATGTTCTATGCCACTTATCATAGGGCATATGATCATAAAACATATAAGAACACAGTAGTGAAAAATAATTTAAATATCTTGTGACCTAAGTCAGCTGTACTATCTTTACATAACACAGCTATAAATAATTTTATAACCATAAAGGTCTTAATTGTAATGAAAATATTTGTATTTGTTCTAGGTAATGTGAACTTTTACTTTTTTTAAAAGGTACACCATTTTTTAATGTTTTGTTGACTCACCTTGTCACAAATCCATTTTTTAGGATTTTCACTTCGGAATTGTTTTTCTCCATAAGAATCAGGGCCATACTTGCTCGATGAATGAATTGATGGGATATACTTTTCTTTTTTATGGTAAGAAGAAAATGGAAAAAACCTGAAAGCATATTGAAGAATATTCTTAAATTGATTTCTACAGACATTTGATTTAAAATATTAGGAGAAGCAGTATAGTAGAAATAATTCATGATTTGAGATCAGAATACCTGGATTCCATTTCAACCTCTGCCTTTGACTATCAGTGTTAGTGTCGTCCATGAAGTAAAACTTTCCTCATGGAATTTTGTGAGTTTCAGATATAGACAATGTTAAGTAATGAATTAATCAATAAAGATGCCAAATTACTCAAAATTTATCATGTAAGTAAAAATACTCTTTAATATTAAAATGGCATGCTCCCCTTCAAAAATAGAAATGACCAGTACAGGCAATTCTCATTGAAATAAGTTTTCTTAAAAACTTAAATCACCACCAAAATGGGGACAATTTTGGTAGAGGTGATGAATAATGGGCTTTTGAGTTAGTCAGACATATTCATATTTTACCTCTGCCTTTGCTAGCTGTGTATCCTTATTGTTACTTGACCTCTATGGAATCTTTACTTCCATACAGGGTTGTTTTGAAGGATGAACAAGTTAATATATATAAAACATTAAACATGGAGGCTGAAAAGAATAAAAGTCCAATAAATAATGGTGGTGCTAAAAGTAGAAGTAAAAATAAAAGTAACATGTGCATCAATGGTTATTTTTATTATCATCATTATTATTACCTTTAGGTATTAGTATGATCAAAATAAAAGAAAAAAATAAGCTTTTAAAACCCTACAAACTCTTATAGAACATATATGATTATGACATGTTTTTTTGTGTAACCTGGTCAGTTGTGCAAATCCCTCCCAGAACCCACTGACATAAGAGGAATAAAAAAAATCCTATAAGAAAGAGAGCAGAAGATGAGAGTGAGTAGGTGAAAATAACACAAAATTTTGGCAGGTGACAAGAAGATTGCAAATTCCTAACTGATAGAGAAGAGTTCAAACTGAAAGTTATGTGCCTGAAGAGCGAGATGTCCCAGAGAAATAAGGCAGTGTTTTCTACAGATCCCCAGAAAAGCTTAGGAACTGAAGCTAAGTTACTGCAGAAAGTGAGAGTGAGGAAAAGAGATGAAAAGTTACTCTACGGAATAAACCTCCAGGTCCTTGTATCTGTCCGTGTATCAATAAGAGCCAATTCTCACACTGAATTTACGAAAAAGAGCTCAGGTTTCAGGCAAAGTAGACACAGCGGAAAGCCAAAGCAAAGCACAGATGAAATTACACGATTTTACTCCACAATCTACCTACTGAACTCTTTCCTTGCTCATCTCTTGCATGAACTGGCAGCTGCACTGTGTGCTTCAGACGACTGACTGTATCAAAAGATAGAGAACTCCCAGACACATCAGTTTAAGTCTCAACCTACAAGGATGTCTTAATTAAAAGGTCATATCACAGTGCAATAAAGCCTCTGAGTCAAAAAAAACCACTCGCATATAGTTCCTGGCTCAATTTTTACAATCTCCTTTTAATATAAATTTAAGAATGGATTAATAACTGGGAAATGAACAAGAAAGGAAGACAAAAATTTAAACATGAGGAAATAAGAGTAAATGAAGGAGACATGATACCAATGAAATAAGTTAAATTTTTTTTAAATAAAAGAAACGTTTGTTAAAAAATAAAAAGAATAAGCTCTGGAAAATAGAAAATACATAAAAATTACTCTGAGGAAAATATTTTAAATTTAGACATTGAAAAATCAAAGTTAAGTGAGGTTCAACAAATTTTTATTGAGCCCTTATCATATACCAAAATTTTCATACATATTATCTCATTTAATTAAGATAATTGACAATTTTTTTGCCATTATGCTCATAATTTCTTTGAAAGTAATAAACTTAGGAAAGGAGCACTATTTCATTCATTTTTATATTTCTCTTCATATTTCTTTTTAACATTTAAAAACCTCTTCTTAATATTTTTAATAAAAATATTTTAACAATATTTAAAATAAGACAAATAGAATACAGAGATTTGAATTGTACAAAGTTGTGGAAGCATGGATTATATTTAATCTTGGGAAGAGAACTCTCATATAAGACAGATTAGGGTCCTTCCAGGGCTAATTTGCACATGGGATGTACATCACACTCAAAAAATTAATGTGGCCCTAGTGTCCCTGAGTATAAAAAGAAAGTGATATGAGTTGGCAGATGCACTTACAAATTTTATCACTTCTATTTTTTTTGGTGAATAAATATATTTATTAAAGTACTGATTTTTTTTCCAAATTTTAAAATTTTATTATTATTATTAATTTATTTATTTATTTTAGAGGATAACATTTCATTTCTCTGGTTGTAAGTGATATAGAATCACAACATACCTGCAGTCATACATAAAGTTAGGGCTATGATGACCATCATATTCCACCACCTTTACTGTCCCTATGCCCCCTCCTCCCTTACACCCCTGTGAACAGAGTTCCTCCATTGTTCCCATGTCCTTCCCCAAATTATGGATCAGCATCCACTTATCAACGAGTACATTCGGCATTTGGTTTTCTGAGCTTGGCTTACTTTACTTAGCATGATATTCTCCAACTCCATCCATTTACCTGCAAATGCCATAATTTTATTCTCTTTTATTGCTGAGTAATATTCCATTGGGTATATATACCACAGCTTCTTTATCCTGTCATCTATCGAAGGGCATCTAGGTTGGTTCCACAGTTTAGCTATTGTGAATTGCGCTGCTATAAACATTGAAGTGGCTGCATCACTGTAGTATGCTGTGTTTAAGTCTTCTGGGTTATAGACTGAGGAGAGGGATAGCAGGCTCAAATGGTGGTTCCATTCCAAGTTTTCAAAGGAATCTCCATACTGCTTTCCAGTTTGGTTGCACCAATTTGCAGTTCCACCAGCAATGTATGAGCGTACCTTTTTCCCCACAACCTTGCCAACACTTATTGTTGTTTGTATTCTTGATAATTGCCATTCTGACTGGTGCAAGATGAGATCTTAGGATAGTTTTGATTTGCATTTCTCTGATTGCTAGAGATGTTGAACATTTTTTCATATGTCTGTTGATGGATTGTATATCTTCTTCTGTGAAGTTTGTGTTCAGCTCTTTGGCCTATTTATTGATTGAGTTGTTAGGTTTTTTGGTGATAAGTTTTTTGAGTTCTTTATATATCCTGGAAACGAGTGCTCTATCGGATGTGTGTGTGGCAAAGATTTGTTCCCAGAATGTCAGCTCTCTGTTCACTTCATTGATTATTTCTTTAGCTGAGAAGAAACTTTTTAGTTTGAATCCATCTCATTTGTTGATTCTTGATTTTACTTCTTGTGCTACAGGAGTCTTGTTAAGGAACTATGGTCCTAATCTGACATGATAAAGATTTGGGCCTATTTTTTCTTCTATTAAGCATTGGGTCTCTGGTCTGATTTCCAAGTCCTTGATCCACTTTGAGTTGAATTTTGTGCATGGTGAGAGATAGGGGTTTAGTTTCATTTTGCTGCATATGGATTTCTAGTTTTCCCAGCACCATTTGTTGAACAGGCTATCTTTTCTCCACTGTACGTGTTTGGCTTCTTTATCTAGTATAAGGTAACTGTGAATTGCATTTTAATAGTACATCTTTGTTTTGTGTCTGAATGATATTTGCTTCCTCAAGGGAATGGATGGTTGAGAAGACAAGGATGAAAGACTAGGTGTTTCCCTGCTCGTGAATTAATTCTGCTCTCATAGACATAATGTTTTATTGAAGTAGCATGCATGCATGCATATTCTTAAGTATATGTATGTGTGTACATGTATATGTATATATTTTCAAAAAATTTAGACATTTACAAATGATCTTTAAATAATATTTATCTTAAAGTTGAGAGAAATTTTTAATTCTTAAAGAGGATTTGATAAAGATGTATCAGGGCTAGGAGTATAGCTCAGTGCTAGAGTGCTTGCCTAGCATGTGTAATGAATGCCCTAGTACAATCACCACTTCAAAGAAAAGTATAAGTGGGTATGAAAACCCTTAAAATCAAAAATCACTTTAGTTTATAATCAAATTTTAGACAACTATCAATTAATTTCAAAATGTTATCATTTACAAGTTTTAAATATATACTTAGTTGTACTTTATGCTTTAAGTGAGTACTTTTCAATTAGCTGTAACATCACATTAAAGAAGAAAAAGATGAATCTGCCTATTATTTCTATAACCTTACCAAAGAGATTTGTCTTAAATTCTTAAAAACAATATGGATATACAGCAGTCTATATAAATAAGTCATTACTTGAATGGGCAGTTACAGAATTGGTAGAGGTCTCAAGAAGCAAAAATTAAAAAGTCAATTAGCGGGGCTGGGGTTATGGCGCAGTGGTAGCGTGCTCGCCTAGCACGTGTGAGACACTGGGTTCGATCCTCAGCACCACATAAAAATAAAATAAAGATATTCTGTCCACCTACAACTAAAAAAAATAAATAAATATTTAAAAAAAAGACAATTAGCTTCAGGGAAAATAGGTTCAATGTAAATATACAATAAAAACCTTTATATGTTGAGTATATAGTATACTAATATAGCTTTCCAAGTAAGGACTAACAAATTACACTTACTCTTTTCCCTTACAACTCTTTTTCACTTTTCCCTTTTCATGTAGTCCTACTATAGTCATTCATAAATCTAGGTTTTCTGCACAATACATTTATTTAATTAAAAAAGATCATTCAAATCTTCCAATTATACCCCTCTATTGCCTGTTTTTCAAGTCTAAATTTTCAACCTAGCTGTCAGGTTTCTTAGAATGCACTGGATCTGTTCAGATTTCCCACCTTCTGTTCTATCGTTGCCACTTGCCTTTTGTCTTTTTCTTCCTACCTCCTATGCCTTTGTGCACGTTCTTCCTCTGGAAATGTTAATGCATGAAATACCGATCTTTCAAAACCCAGCTTAACATCTAGCTTTCCAAGGCAGCTAAATGTACCTACTCCCACCCATACTGAATTCTCCATTGGCTTTATATCTATTCATTAAACAACATTAAGTGAAATGCTATTATATACTATGTACTTTGAAAAACACATAATGATGGAGCATATAATGTCGAAAGATGCAGTCTATCTAAATAGAACTCACTTTGTAATAGCAGGGGGTAGGAAATGAGATAACAAACACATGTAGAATGTGCTAAGTTTTATGTGGATGTACTCACAAGAGGTGATAAATGCACAGAGAAAGTTCATGTTTCTTTATGCATGTGTGTGTATACATTTGAAGATCTACTGACAGGGACTTGGGAGGTGAGGCAAGGAAAAATATCTTTCCAGACCATTTATGCCAGAGTTGACTATTAAAAAACAAGTAGAGTTTATCAAGGTGGGAAGCTGGTGAAGGCTATTTTGGACAGAAGAAACATCATATACAATGTTAGAGGTGAGTTACAGCATAAAAATGCAGAAGAAACAGAAAAGGGTTCAGTGCAGCTACAAGACTGAGTTCTTTTGAAGTGGGGAAAAAAAAAGGTCAGAAAAGCCTTGGAGGTGAGATGAAATCTCTATGGAGAATATATACAGTAATATATTACAGATCTTTATAAATTGCCAAAAATTTTTTCTTTATTTTTACATAAAAATGAATTCTGATTGCCAAATAGGATAGTTATCCAAGCCCCTGTGGATTCTGCCTTAGGTAAATTATTTTGAAATGGATATGGAGATGGAGATTCATGGATAGTAAGATACATGACTATGGTGCAGGTCTTAGATACTACCCACGTCATAGATAAGCCCCCTCTCTGATTGAGGGATTCTAGTACAATACATGCATCAAAACTAAGCAGGATAAAGTGACACTTTAATACAAATTAGAAATTTGGCTGCAATCTGCAATAAATTTTCCAATGAGCTACTCAAGAGCATTCAAAAAAGTCTTTTTGTGTAAGCTGTAGGCAGTAAAAATAGCAAGCTACAGCAAGTTTCTCCCAAAATTTGCAGCAGAGCTTCTAAAATCCAATGCTTTCTAATGTGAGACTTGCTCCAGGATCTGCCCCCAGTGTCTTAAAAGCTAGCAAATATCAGAGATATGCTAAGAGACAGCAGAGTTGCCTCTCCAGGGAGAATAGACAGACATATTTTCTCACCACTAGCTAACTAAAGGAAAAAGAGACCTACAAGGATTTTCCCCAGAGGGATTAAATTCAGGGTGATATTTTACAAATCAAATCTCTTGAGAGGACAAGATAAATTTTCTAAAAAAAGGAAAGTCTTATCATTAGAACCATGATCCCTCCTGAGACCAATCACAACAACCCTCTTTCTCCTAAATCTGAATGTAGAATGTAGATGGGAAAGAGAAAGAAGGGAAGCAAAAGGAGCCTTAGGCTTCCCCTAAAATGCCTCCTTATAATACTAAAATGGATACTTACTTCTGGGCCTGTATTAGATAAGTGCTATAGTTCAGATCTGGAATGTCTCTCAAAGGCCCATGTGTTAAAGGCTTTGTCATTAACTTGGTGCTACTGGGAAATGGTGTAATCTTTAAGAGGTGGGGCCTAGTAGGAGGTCTTAGGTCATTGGTGATATGACCTAATAGCTCTTTCTCTCTTTTTGCTACCAGTCATAAGGTGAGGGCTTTATCTCCCATGTACTTTCATCATAAGGAGCCATCTCACTACAGTCCCAAATGCGAAGGGCTGACCACGAACTAAAACCCCCAAAACTATGAGCCAAAATTAACTTTTCCTCTCTTTAAGTTGACTATCTCAGGTATTTTGTTATAGTCAGAGAAAGCTAGCAAAGTTAGCTAAATTTAAGTATACAATAAAGTCTTAATGACTTGATTAATAGTTAATTCAATCCATTAGATATTTCTTAAATAACTACAATATATGTATATATCTTCGTATATGTCCAATACATTTTCCTAGATACTATGTGTGTAAAAAGATGAATAGGCAGATGACCCATTCAAATATTCTTAAACTCTAATGAAAGTAAAAGATAACTACTATATAAGGAGGAGGGTGAAACTTTATAATAGAGGCAAAACAAAATAATATAAGAACATAGAGAGTTGAACAACATCTAACTTTGGAGGAAATTGAAATTGAAGATGAAAGTAAAAGACCTATGTGAGTAGATGCTCAGAAGTAAAAGATGGGAACATATGTGGAGTTTTACAAGTGTATAGTAAACTTTCAAAGAAATTATAATAGAAAAAATGCTCTTCACAGGGTGTCCTCATACTGGCTTCTATCAAAACAGTTTCAGTAGTTTCATCTCTTCTTACTTACACACCTTGGGAATATCATCCCAGAGTCAAGTAGGTGGCCCAGTATCACATTTCTCTCTAAATTACATTACCACACTACACGCCTGTGATCCTGGTGATGTTGAGACAAGTCTGACATTTTCTACCTTTCATAGGAAGATATTTCTTATTTATGAATTCTAAAACACAGGACTTTCACATAATAAGTGACTATCAAAGCATTCACTTTCTCAGGCAGAAAAAGAGAAACAAATACTTTTCCATCTTCTTATACTGGATATAAATTTATTTAGTTTATAAGTTTCAAAACTTCTATACTTCATAGACAAGAAACTGAAATTAGATGACAGTATAGCAAATAAAAAAAAGTTACTGTTTTAATATTTGAGTAACTGAACTTCATATGTTCAAGTACTAGTTTATTTCTAACTTCCTTGAGAGTGACTGTAAAGTGCTAGTTTCTTTAGCAAGCACTAATGAGATAATGAAAGGCAAAAAAAATCTCATAAAATCAGCAGTTTTATCTTCTGTACTTCATAAAGTAGAAATTTTGCCAATTATTTTTTCTGTTCTTATGATAGATACATGCTGAAAAGATCACAAGCGTCATTATTGAAGATGATAATCTACGAGCAGCCCCTCTCATGTCAATTGTTAATGACACTGGAGAAAAAGACACTCCTCAAAAGGGATGCAGGAGTAAGTACTGAGAGTTTTCCCAGTGTCATTGCTTAACAGGAGTATCTAAAATGCATGCAAAAGAGGGAGTTAGTTAATTTGGGGTAAAGAAAGAAAGTAGGGGGAAAATTCATTATAACGTAATTAAGGGAATTTGTACTTTGGTCTACAAATTTTAACGTGACAAGCAAAGATATCTAGGTTTAAGTCTAGAGAATTGATGAATAAGTTAAAATAGAAAAAGACAAAGACAAAGAAAGAAAAAAGAAAAAGAAAAAGCAAGTTGATTTAATTTAAGAAATTAATCAAGAAATAAGAAATTTCATGTTATAAAAGTCCACCAGCTCAAAAATTATTCTTAGACACTAATAGTTTAAATGTTCTTAAATCCATATTTTTTTAATATGGAAAATAATATTTAATGTTTTGAGGGCTGACTTATAATCAGTTCATGCCTAGTCTTATTATCAGATAACTCAGTTAATATTAGCTAATCATAGGCTTTTTTAAAAGACAAAGTACTTTGAAAGAACACATAATTGAAACGTATTTTAACCTATTTCAGTTGTATTTGAATGGGATGAGATATGCATTACATTCATAGTATGCATAATTTTAGCCCTTCTAAAAAACACAAACGAAGTCAGCTACTCAATTCATAGAAAAGGGCCACAATATTTTGAATATTTGTCCTTTATAATACAGAACATATTTTAAGTTTTAGAAAAATTAATTTCAATATGATAAATAATAAGTGTTTTCACTATGTGTATTAACCGCCCAAATTTCCAGGTAAACCTAATATATGGCTTGTTAATACCAATAAAAAGATCTCAGAATACTCTGCTCATATATTAAGATGTTCTAGATTAGTAGAATTTTTGCTGAACAGATAATGAAACAAATGAAATAAATGTTTATTTCATTAAATAAATGAAATGAGCAACAATCTGAAATAGGAATTAGACTTCATTCATGGATGAAAATAGACTTCATTGAGATGTTATTGTAATAATAGCTGTGCTTAATATACAGTGTTTTATACTTAAAGTGGAATTCATAATAGAAATTTAAAACCCATTAACTATTTAAGCAACAATATCAAGAGCACAAATGTCTTCCCCAGGGTAAAGATGGAAATGCAATATTTAAATGTCAAGAATGAAAGTGGCAAGATTATCTATGCAAATCAACAGTAAACTTTTATTGTAAGCTTCCAAATTTAAATGGGAAAATATATTTTGCCTTCTCCTTATATTTTTCTTAGCTTAAAAGAAATAGATTTCCTAGGATTTATTATCATTGTCACTGACAATCTCAATACATCCTGACTTATTAATTTATTGCAACTATCAACAACTTCTTTATATATTTTGTAGAGTTGACTTTATTTTTCTTAAGTTTTTTGTGAAAAAATATCTTTTAAAAATCACTTTTAAAAGAAAGAGAACATCTCTAATTCATCTCTTATTTGAATATCTCTTATCCAAAATGCTTGAGATCAGAAATATTTTAGATTTATGATTTTCAGATTTTGTAATATTTAAATATACATGAGATATCTTAGGGATGGGACCCATGTCTAAACACAAAATTCATTTATATTTCATATATATCTTCTACACATAGCTGAAGGCAATTTTATATAATATGTTCAGTACACTTGTGTTTTGACTGCAATCCACCCCACAAGAGTCAGGTATGGACTTTTCCAATTGTGTCATGTCTATGCTCAAAATATTTTATATTTTGTATTTTCAGATTACAGATGTTCAAGCTGTGTTAAATTTAAATGCCCCAGCTAAATAGTGTTTAACGTGGGCTCTTCTTTTATGTCATTTACAACATCAAAAAGTCTAAGAATTATGAGCTCAGACATTTTATAAGTCAATGAAAATCATCAAATTATTCTTAAGAAGGTCTGAGAATAAAATAAGCTGAAATTGACAAAAAATACTAAAGAAAACCAAATTTTCTTTATGTTCTTAAATCCAGAGTAGTATATTCTGAACTATGGTCTGTGAATGAGCAGATACCTGGCTGACTAGAGGATCAGCTCCATGAAGCTAGGAGCTCTTTGTCTATCTTGTTCACTGCTGTTTCCAATGCCTAACGTCATGCTTGGCACATAGGGGGCATGCTATAACATTTATTGAATGAATGAATGAGTGAATACATTTGCAAATGCTGTATTCTTATAGTTTACCTCACTATGAGAATAAAAGTATACATAAGACTGAGAAGCCTGTAAGTGCTACCAATCTCTGTTTAGAATGTAATTTTCTCCAAATATATTGCACAGAAAATTCATTGACATCTTTCAAATAAGTGTTTTAGGATATGTGATGTGAAAAATGATGTTCATAGTAAGAAAACCAACAAAGGAAATATTGGCCTATTAGTGGGACTGCTAGTGTAATGTAATAAATGTCAAAGTATGATCACAATGAACCTGCTTGCTTTTGCTTGACTTTTTGTTCAACGAGAATGATTTTCATAGTCAGATATTTAGAATAAAACACACATAAAAAAACATGGAGCACCCCTACTATTTGTCAGATGTAAGTGATATTGTACTAAGTGATATAGTCATGGGCTCTCTGTTCTTAAGGAGCTATCATCTAGAACAAGGGTCTCCAATTTGTCTGCCCAGAAGGGCCAGGCAGGTGACAAATGAGAGACATGTAAGAACTGAAAAGTCCAAGTTTTAATCAATTGCTACCATGTCAGACTATGTGCTTATTGTTTTCAGATCTCCTGAGATTTTTAATGTAAGCTAAAAATCAGGATTTAAAAAATATTTATTTACCATTTTAATTCATTTTTGATGAAGTTAACATTTAGAAAATTATGGGATTGAGGCTGGGGGTGTAGTTCAGTGGTAGAGCCCTTGCCTAGCATGAGTGCAGCCCTGGGTTCAATCCCCAGTGCTAAAAAAGGAAGGAAAAGGGGATCCAAATACAACATATTTGGAGGCTATATGCAGCTCACAAACCACCTATTTGTAACCTTTGGTTTAGAATTTTTAAGTGGGCATCAATGGTTTCAACAGCTCTAACAAGACAAATTGTATCTTAAATTACTAGGAAACCCTGTTAAATAAGATCACCAAACCACCAGTAGTTATCTTTAAGAAATTATGCATTAATCAAAGATATACTAAAATGACTTTAAAAGCAGAATATAGACTCTAGAATATAGAAATGACTAGGTCAATTCCTAGCAAGATTCTAAAATGCATAAATGCATTATTAAAATCAAACATACTGATAATGGCACCACTTTTCCATTATATAGCCTTCAAGTGTGGAGGATACATATATTAACATATATATAATATATATATATTTAGTGTTAATACTGTTTGAGTGATATATATATATAGCATATATATGTACATATATATAGCATATTTGAAGCTTGGCAAAGTATTCGACAAGTTCTTTTGTGACTTCCTAAAGAAAATAAAGGAAAAAATGTAGGGGGAGATAAAGAAAATATAGAAGTAAGAATTAGGTGATACTTAAAGAAGAAAGCAAAAGTGTCAATGAATGAGTTCTCAACAGTCAAATCTAATACATTCATTTAGTCATCATTGAACTTGAACTCTGCATCAAACTATTCATCTCCTTAAAATGAATTCTTTTCTATTTTGATATGCATAAAATTTGTGGTTCTTTTTCTTGCTTTCTTAGTTTCTCAAAACTGATTCATCATTTTCTACCAATGGCTTAAATTAACCAGAACTGTGCATCAGAATCACCTGGGTATATTTTCCAGATATACATGCCTACTGAGCTGAACTTATCTATGATTGAGATTCAAGAATTCATATGTATATAATTTTACACCTCAAGGTGATGCAGTCAAGCAACCTAACCACCACTGTCCCAATGTTAAAGCAATTCCCCAAAATCTGTACTTAATCTTCTCTCTGTATAGTTTCTCCTGTGGGATCCTTCCATCACCAGGGGTTTAACTATCAACACTACATTGATAATTTATATCTCTTTATGTCCATATGCAGTGTCTTTCTTTAACTTAAGAGCAGTGTTTTCAAATTTCACTAGAAATATTTACCTAGACACACAATAGAAACCTCCAATAAAGCTGTTCTTTAATTAAAACTCATATCCAAATTCTCTATCTTATCAAATCCAGTGTTTTTTATATATTTTTTCTTAGTTAAGTGAGGACATCATTATCTAAGCAGTCACCTAATCAGAAGCCATCAAATCAAGGCACTTAAAGACCCTCCTGCCTTTGCACTCATAAACTAGGAAATCCTTCCTCATAGCCCTACTCTCATAAAACACTATATTTGATATAATGTGTCACACCTGCCACCAGACTACATGTGGTCTAGTCATATGTTAATATAACATATCCACTAATTTAACACATATTTATTAAATGCCTACTGTGTTCTAAGTCTATGACTTGAGTAGGCCAGATTGAGAATATAAATGGATCAGAAAAGATACTCTCTTGGGAATTTAAATTGGAAAACAGAATTAGCTGTGGGTTTTAGAACTGGTTATGCTGAACTAGACCTATTTTGGAGAAGAATCCATGTGCTGCTGAGAAAAAAGTGTATTTGCTTGTTGAAGGATGGAATATTCTATACATATCTGTTAAGTCTAGACCATTGATTATTCTATTAAGTCTTGTAGATTCTTTGTTTAGTTTTTGTTTGGAAGATCTGTCCAGTGGTGAGAGAGTTGTGTTAAAATCACCCAATACTATTGTGTTGGGGTCTATTTGGTTCTTGAATTTGAGGAGGGTTTGTTTGATGAACATGGCTGCCCCATTGTTTGGGGCATAGATATTTAAGATTGTTATGTCTTGTTGATGTATGATTCCCTTGAGTAGTATGCAATGACCTTCTTTATCCCTTTTCATTAACTTTGGTTTGAAGTCCACGTTATCTGAAATGAGGATGGAAACTCCTGCTTGTTTACGCAGTCCATGTGAGTGATAAATTTTTTTCCATCCTTTCACCTTCAGTCTGTGAGTGTCTCTATGAGATGAGTCTCTTGGAGGCAACATATTGTTGGGTCTTTCTTTTTAATCCAATCTGCCAGTCTGTGTCTTTTAATTGCTGAGTTTAGGCCACTGACATTCAATGTTATTATTGAGGCATGGTTTGTATTCCCAGACATTTTGGTTTATTCTTAGTTTTTAACTTGACTGAGTTTCTCCTTTGACTGGCCTTTAGTGTATCTCTTTCCTCTGTAGGTTTTCATTGTTGTTTTTCATTTCCAACTCATGGAATATTTTGCCAAGAATGTTCTGTAGTGCTGGCTTTCTAGACCTAGCATGGAAACTAAGTAGAAATTAAAGATTTGTGGAAAAGAAAATCTTTAATTTATGAGTCAGTAGCAATTTAGGTATTCAGCAGAGAGAAGAAAAGAAAAAAAGGGAGAGAAAAACAGAGATGTCACCAAAGAGAGAAAACTATGTCTCTATAGTCCCTGAGATGGTCATTTTAGCACAGTTTTTCTTCCTTTTTTCTTTCCTGTGGTACTGGGAATTGAACACAGGGATTGGCATATGCTAGACAAGTGCTCTGCCTAACATGTGGTTGCTCCAATCCTGCAACCCAATCCAGTTTCTCTTTCGTTTCCATATCCCTGCAAAAGTCCTTGATGTTTTATCTTTTAAACATGCTCCTAATTCTTAGTTTACCTTGAATGGATTTTTGTTCTTTGCAAAGATGGAAACTCTGAGATAGTGATGCTAAATGCATCTATGCCCCTGACCATACCAGACATACAATATCAGGTTGGCCTCCAATTATTGTTTAGGGTTTATTAGAGTATACCTAAAAGCAGTTTGTCAACCTTTTTCTCTTCTTCATTACCAATGTCTCCATTCTGTTGCAAATTTTCTTTACCTCTCAACTGAACTATTGGTAAGAGTCTCCTAGCTGGTCTCTGTCCCTAGTGATTCTCATTATTAATCATCTTCATATATAGTAGAGTGACATCTCTATTTTAAACTGTGATGATCAGGTTTTACAATGTCTATCAGGGTAAATCAAATATTTGATCGTGGTACACATGGTCCTTTATACAGTGGCTTCAACCTATACTTCCTATCTCACTCTTGCCACTTTGTGTGAGATGCCAAAGTTATGCACTAAGCTTCACAAGATACCCCAGAGAGCAAGCTGAAACATCCCATGGGCTGTGTACTTTTAACACAGGGATCATTGTCCATGCCACCTCTGTGTTACCACCCTTGCTTCAAATCACTATTCAGTCTTCAAATCTCTTTTAATCCTCCACATACTTTTGAACCCTAAATTGAAATATAGTAAGAATTTAATGAGAATCCATGAGGGCTATGAAACAAGAAAACTTAAAATGTGAATATGCCATACCAGTATAAAAATCTGAACTAGTGCTATAATTAATATGAGTTTGAAGAATGTATGTGAGTATGACAGAATACATTTCACAAAAGAAATTCTATATGCTTAGTAAGTTGACTAAATGTTGATTGATAAACATTTCCCAGGTATATATTAGGCACTGTATTAGGAAGAGTACTTGTAGTATGACAAAACCTAACAAAAAAGACTAGAAGTGTCTTTGTCTTTTCTGAATGCACACACTAAAATTATATATAATATTCTCAGGTATATTACTAAAAGTATCCTAAATTACCAAGTTATTTAGATATTGTAAATCTTAAACATCTTTAGGTTTAGATATGTGTAAGATGAGAATTCTTGGACTTTGTGGTGATTTGTATAAGAAAAATGTTTTTCAAAGAAATAGTGGCCAAAAAGAGAGCACAGTTCTTTCTATATAGCCTAAATAATAAAAGGCTCTTTGTAGACATATTCTAGAACTTGTTAATTATATACAGGCTTATTATCCATATCCCCAGTGTTATAAAGTACCAGAACTTCATTAGAAAAATTAAGCTGGAAAAATGAAGGCAGCACTTTGTAAATTTCCACTGGAAATTAGCTGGGAGAAGCAGAGGAATACCGGATCAAAAGAGGGTAATCATGCTTAACTGTGCCCTAGAGCACCCGCATGTATAATACGATTTGCACAGTAACTACCTCTCCTATTACTGCTTGTTTGGAGTATTCTGTGTTAATGGGGTTAGCTAATTTAGTATTTTAACTTAAAAAGGCTCTGCTGATTAATAAATGTTGCACACTGTGCTAGTAATTAAAATGAATGGAAGAGTTACAAATAAAAGTTGAATTGTTAAGAAAATATTATCTGAAAATATATGATAATCCTTATTTATCATAATATAATAATAGCTCAGAAAATATGCAAATTTAAAGGTCTAAAATGTTTGAAGAATCACACAAGTCCAAAAAGTTTTGAGATGTGTTCAATTTCCTTTTCACCATTCTTTAGAGATAAAGATAACCAGATCTTATTCATGTATGTCATGTCTTTTAAATGCTTTTTTAAAAACTTATTTTGATCCAGGTTCTCAACCATTGTCACATTTTATCTATAGCAATATTTATGAAATGATACTTACAGTTTATCAGAAACAATATTTTAAAAGTTTAAAAGTAAGAAATCCAACACTTAGTAAGGCTGCCATCCAAGCCAGGTTGCAAATTTGAGGGAAAGGAAAGCAGGTACAGTTCATAGGTACTGAATACTTTTCATTAGTTTCAGCAAGTTGGAGGAGCTCAAGAAATTGAGTTACTAGTTCTGCTTTGCTACTAAATGTTTATAAGATGCCTCCCATTTCCCTCTGAATAACTGCCAGAAAATTAACACTTTTTAATTTTCCAGAAGATACTGAGACAATTATTGAATTGTTTATACAGAGGGTCTTAAAATCCTATGTAAGTCTGAAATATTATATAGGTACGGCACAATTTAATTATGAATCTCTTTTCATAGGGAAGCCCAGGTCATGTATTTTAATCTTTAATGTCCAGACCTTAAACCTGCAGAAGAATCTTGAGTCCTTAGAATCCAATGATTTCCCTCGTTTTGCTCAAGTTTATAATTAATCTAAACATGAAAGGCTGGCCTAACAAACGGCTCTTCAACTTAGAAAACTTTAGGGAGAAAACTTCATTTGTTTTCTTTGTTGTTATAACAAAGTTCCATAAATTTGTTGGCTTAAACAACAGACATTTACTAACTTACAATTCTGAAGGTCAGCAATCCAAAACGGATCTCACTGAACTTAAAGTATTGGCATTAATGCGTGGGAGAGAATCCATTGAGGATGCTCAAATTCCTTGGTTGTGGCCTTCATCCCCTATCTTCAAAGCTGCCAAAGGTGAGCTAGGCTCTTCTCACACTGCATCAGGCTGACCTCCTAAAATACAGTCAAATCTCTCTCTGCCTCTCTTCAATTTTTCCAGTTTTAAGGACTCTTGTGATTGTACTAGTCTCACCCCAATAATCCACATTAATCTCTGAATCTAAAACCTTTAATTTAATCACATCTACAAAGTCATTATTATGTAAGGTAACATATTCATAGGTTCATGGGATTAGAATCCATGAGCTCTAGGGGTGGGAGCATTATTCTGTCTAACAGAACACTGACTGGAACTCTCTTCTGCAATTTTTTTTTTTTTTTTGGTACTGGGGATTGAACTCAGGGGCACTTCACCACTGAGCCACATCCCCAGCCCTATTTTTTGTGTTTTACGTAGAGACAGGGTCTCACTGAGTTGCTTAGCACCTCGCCATTGCTGAGGCTGGCTTTGAATTCGCGATTCTCCTGTCTCAGCCTCCCTAAGTGCTGAGATTACAGGCTTGAGCCACCGCGCCCGGCTCCTGCAATATTTTTAACCTATTCTACTTTGTATATGATTATAGTCTGCCTAATTGTAGTTTCCTGTATTAAGACACGATATTTATAATTAATAGGATTAATAGAAGGTACTGTAGTCTCCCATCATCTGTGGTTTTACTTTGTAAGTTTTTAGTTGTCTGTGGTCAACTGAAAATAGTAAATGAAACATTACAAAATTAAGCGATTCATAAGTTTTTTTGTCATGCTGAGTAATGTAATGAAATCTCATATTCCATCCTATACCACCCCACCTAGGACACGAATTATTCCTTTTTCTAGATTATCCACATTTTATGCTCAACGCACCTGATAGTCACTTAATAGGTATCTCAGTTGCTAGATTGACGACTGGTGTGGTATTTTAGTATTTGGGTTTAAGCAACCCTAATTTTACTTAATAATGGCCCCCAAAGCATAAGACAGTGAAATTAGTAATTCAGATTTTCCAAAGAGAAATCAAAAAGTGTTTCCTTTAAATGGAGACATGGGAATTCCCAGCTTAATAAGGTATTACATAGGGTATGGTAATATCTATAGTTTTAGTCATCCACTTGATGCCTTAGAACGTATCCCAGTTCTACTATATTTACATATAGAACTTCATACCTCTCATAAAACTTTAGGGAAGCCTATATCATAGATTATATCACCTGATGCATGATTGCCCACTTCATTCCATCTCTGCTGTTCAATGAATAAATTAAAGATTAATTTGGAGAGTTCTAGTACCATGGTAGCCTCTCATTTCTTGCACCTCTAAAATGACATCTTTTCCCGTTTCATCTAAACAAGTTACATGGTCCCATTTCACATCTGAAAATATTCCTTGAACTGTCATCCTCTGAAATTTCAAACCTATAATACTTTCTGATCACTAACTCTCATAAATTGGTAAAGTGTGTATAACATTCTGTCATATTTAAATAAAGGAACACAAATACATATGTAACTATATATAAACAAAACTACTGAATGGATGCACAAGAATGACTGATAGTGTCCTCTGGAAAACATAACTAGGGATCACTGAATAATGTTTAAACTTTCTAAAATATATGTGTGCTGTGGTTTCAATTTTTTTTAAAATATTTTTTAGTTGTAGATGGACACAATATCTTTATTTTATTTTTATTTTTATGTGGTGCTGAGGATCGAACCCAGTGCCTCCCACATGCGAGGCAAGTGCTCTACCACTGAGCCACAATCCCAGCCCCGTAGTTTCAATTTTTGAAAAAGGAAACAGAAATAAATCATTTCTATTATTTTGAATGGATTTGTAAAGATTGAGTAAATAAGAGAGTAGGAAACTGCTTACAGAAAAGGAGAGAACATGAGACACAGAAAAGAATAGAATAATGTCTGGAGCACAGGTTCCTTATGGAATATGGCAAAGATTAACTAGAGAAATAAGACTGGGTCAGATAAGGAAGGACCTATATTTGGCAAAAGGAATTCAAATTTGTTGTGGAAGAGATAAAAAGCCACTGAAAAGTGTTTTGGCTACATAGTGGCATGATTAAACTTCATTAGTATTGGTGTGGTAAAAGGCACAGAGGTGAGAAAGACTAAACAGATAAAAGCTGTTTTATGGCATTTAAAGTAAGCAATAGACATACAAAGGAGAAGAGAGGCTGAATTTGAAAGATACTTGAAAGGTAGAATAAAGAGGACTTAAGCACTGATTGGATAGTAGAGCTTAAGCAGATAGTTGGTACTACAATTCACATACCAAGAAGAAGCAAGCTAATGTGTTGTGTACTAAGTTTAGGACATCTAGTAGAGATGGAAATGAATATGGCAGTTGAAAATATAATTCTGAAATTTAGGAGCAAGATCTTCAAGGTTTAGAATGGAAATCATTGGCATAGACATGGTAGTTGGAGTCTCTCAAATAGAAGCAATCACTGAGATTCTATACAGAACGAAGAAAGTAAAGAAAAAAGAGTAGACGACTGAATCTTGCCATCAGCTTAATTCCATCCCATTACCTCTCACCAAAATTACTGCAATACTTTCCTAAGGGGCTTCGCTGCTTCCAGCATATTTCTTCTCAAATACATCTGTCTCCTAATCAACAAATTCATATTCTTTTTATAACATGCTTTCTCAGAAGCCTTAAATAATTTTCTATTGCCTATAGGATAAATCCTCAAACTCCTGAAGTTTGTCACAATTTTTCTTGCTACTACTTTCTAACATGAAAACTAGTTTCTGTCAAATTGATCTTATCAGTTTTCTGCCACCTTTCCCAACCATCACTTTTTTCATACCTTTAACCTACAGTTATCTACTTTCTCTTCTTTTATCTATCAGAATCTTAACTATTGTTCACAGGAACCAATTCAGTTCCTTCTCTGTTAAGAACACTTTCCTAGAGAGACTGGGGAGGTGACTCAGTGGTAAAATGCTTACCCAGCGATATGCAAGGTACTACATTTGATCTCCAGCACCACAAACAAATAAACAACAATAATACACTTTTCCATATCATCAGAACAAATTCTACATTAAAATTATTGTACTTTGAGTTATTTATATATTTTAGATATTAATCCTCTGTTAGAAGAGTAGATAGTGAAGATTTTCTCCTACTCTGTAGGTTGTCTTGTCATATTCCTAATTATTTCCTTTGGTGTGCAGAAGTTTTTAATTTCATGCCATCCCATTTACTCTCTTGGCACTATATCCTAAGCTTTATGGGTCTTGCTCAGAGAGCCATTGCCTGTACCTATATGCTGGAGTGATGACCATACATTTTCTTCTAGAAATTGCATAGTTTCTGTTCTAACTTTGATCCATTTTGAGTTGAGTTGTGTGCATGGTGAGAGAGAGAGTCTAGTTTTATTTTTCTAAATATGGATAACCAGTTTCCCCAGCACCATTTGTTACAAAAGCTGTTTTTTTCCTCCAGTGTATGTTTTTGGCACCTCTGTCAAGGATCAGATGACTGTAGAAGTGTGGGTTTGTCTCTGTGTATTCTATTATGTACCATTTTTTTTTTGCCTTAAACTTAACAAAAAAACCCCTCAAAGGCACTTTCCAAAAGAAGAAATTTAAATGTCCAACAAACATATTTTTAAAAGTTCAACATAATTAGCAATTAGGGAAATGCAAATCAAAACTACACTGAGATTTCATCTCATACCAGTCAGAATGGTAGTCCTCAAGAGTACAAACAATAATAAATGCTGGAGAGGATGTGGAGAAAAATGAATATTTTTGTACTGTTGACGGGACTGTAAATTAGTACAAGCACTATGGGAATTACTATGAAGGTTCCTCGAAAGATTAGGAATGGAACTATCATATGACTCAGCTATACAGCTCCTCATTATTTCTCAGTATTTATCCCAAAGAATTAAATTATACTATAGTGATACATGCACATAGCAGTGCAATTCACGACAGCTAAACTATGGAACCAATCTAGGTATCTGTAACCAGCTAAATGGATAGAGAAAATGTCATATATATACACAATGAAGTTTTTTTCAGCCATAAAGGAAAATGAAGAAATATCATTTGCAGGAAAATAGATGAAAGTAGAGACCATTATGATAAGCAAAATAAGCCAAACTCAGAAGGTCAAGAGTGGTTTTCTCTTATATGTGAAAAAAAAAGGTGGGAGTGGGGGCAGGGATCTCCTGAAAATCAAAGGGTGATCAATAGAGGAAAGAAACTAGGGGGGAGGAGGAGGGGAGGTGCTGGGAAATGATGTTGGCCAAATTGTATTGTTATAATGTGCGCATGTACAAATATGTAACAACAAATCCATCATTTGTATAACTATGATGCACTATTAAAAATGTGGAAAGAGAAAAATAAAATAAAATGTCCTGGGAGAGGGACACTGTTTTAATACACAATTGACCAGTTTATAAAGTATTTGGTAATTTTTATTTAGAATTTCATTAAGTTACCTGGTTAGGTTTCAAATTATATGAGGAGTTCTATGAGAGTAGAGACTTCATTTTATTTATTGCCATAATCCCTACATCCTACAACTATTTCAGACATGTGAACATTTGTTAAATCAATAAATATTCTTCTTTATTTCTTAAAATATCTAGATGACAGCTTCTCCCATAGCCCTAGGCAATACTTATTATTTGCTTCATTTCCTAGCTTCTTAAAGATAGACATATAAGGAAAATAACTTTCATTAAGAAGGCATAAGAAAATGGGATGAGGTTCTTTAAGAAACAGAATAAAATACAAAGTTTTAAAATGACTTCCAGAAAGACCTCTATAATCCAGACTTGATGTGTACATTATTATTGTTTTATTGTTGTACTTACTTAAATGAAGAAGCATATCAGTATCCTAAGAGTTACCTAGGAACATGCTAAGTGTTAGGCTTGGATCATGTTCTGTTTCAACATAGTTCAGGGTTGGTTGAAATCCTAACCCCTAGAACTTTGAAAGATAATCTTATTTGGAAATAGGTTCATTGCATATAAAATAAGTAAAGGTGAGGTCACACTGGAGTAACGTGGGCCCTTAATCCAATATGACCAGTGTCTTCATAAAAAGGGAATTTTGGATACAGACAGGCACAGAGATTATCATGTGAAGATGAAGGCAGGCAAAGATGCTTCACAAGCTCAGAGAGATGCTTCTATAAGCCAAGGAAAGGCAGAGATTCACAACAAACTAGTGAAAGGTAGGGGAGAAGCATAAACAGAATTTTTTTCACAGTTCTCAGAAGAAAAACCATTTATAAAGTTAGGGCACTTGCTTATGAAGAGTTCTGTTTGTGGTCCCTCTTTAATTTTAGTTCATTAGACTAGTGGATGAAATCCATCCTATCCTTGGAGTTTGTGATTTCCTCTCCCTTCTTTGATGCCTTACAGGTAGAATTATGTTTGCAGCAAATACAAATTCTGGTAATAATTGTCTTTTATTAAGACAATTCTATGTTCCTGGCACTTTATACTCATTATCTTGTTCAATCATCATGACAACCTTCAAATACAACATTTCTATCTTCACCTTACAGGGAAATAGCACATCAGGGAGGCTAAATTACTTAGCTAGGATCATATTGCTGTTGTGTAAGGGAGCCAAGAGCTCACATTGATCTAGTTCTAATGCTCATCCTCTTTCTACTAAAACATATTGAAATAGGAAAAAGAAATTGCTAAATATATCAAACTATCAGATATAGTGCTACCCTTTTTGAGCCCTTAAGCATGGAAATAAAAGGCTATACAGAGGGTTCCTGAATAAGGCCCTGGGATGGTTATAAACATATGGTTTTTAGTTCCTTATGGGTAAAACCAGTCATGGGGCAAAAGCACAATCTGCGTTACAAAACTATGCATTTCTGTGCTATGAGTACACTTTTCTCCTAATTTCTTTCACAGAATTACTATCAACAGAGAGATGAAACTCAAATTTCTAACATTTTTTTGCTGCACAAGATACAAATCAGTGTTATCCAATATATAAAAACCAAAGTGGTTTCAGAAGAAGCTATAAAATATCAGTGTTTCATTCCTCTTAATAGTGTAATTATCCTTAGACTAATTGCTAAGACCAATTGCTTATTATCATCGCTAAAAATATGAGTATTGAACCTAAAAGTAATTTCTTTAGCATTTCCAACTTTGTTTCAGATTGGTTTAATAACCCTAGAAACACCTTTCAGTCTCTAAAAACATCAGGATAAAGGTGATCAGCAAAACCATAGAGACTGATATTCACACATATTCTGTGCAAACTATAATTAAGCACATTTCTTTGAGGATGACATTGATTCTGATCTTTCAGGATTATCAAGGAAAATACTAAGAAAGGATACTGTAGTACCTTTGATATATAATGATTTCTGTAGAAAATCAGTGAGATAATAATTATCTCAATTATTTAAGCAATTAATCTTTCTATTTCTTAAACCTTAGCATTGTAGAAAATAGAAAAATAATTCTGAGTAATATAACTGGATATTTGTCAATAAATTGCATATTTAGGCTAACTCTGAGCAGCATTAATCTTCTACAGTTTCTATAGTAAAACTAGTCTACCTTCCCAAAACCAATTTTTAAAAAGTTTCTTATTTTCTTATTAATCATACATTAGGTTAACGCAATCAATTTCTGAAAGAATCTGATAAATACACTACAGATAATTATTTTCACTTCAAGTAGTTACTATACAATTTTAAAAATTATAAAAATTACTTGAGATGCTTACCATTTTCTGTCAGTTTATGTGAAAATTTTTATTTTTAAGAGACTTCACTAATTTATGATTATAATAAAACATATTCCATATATCTTCTCAGAATAATAAAATGATCCAAAATCTTCCGTGAAGGTTAATAGGCTATTCTAGCTTTTTATATAACAAAATATACTTCTAATGTATAAATTATTACTTTATAACATATATTAAATGATAATTCATACCTAATACATATTATGTAAATAACCCTAAACAATAATGGCAATTTCATATGTTGTAGTATACTATTATAAAAGAATTTATAATGGTAGTTTATATTACACTAAAATCATTACAGTTATAACACTTTATATGTTAATATAATAGTCATTATCATTTAATATATAAATAATACTAAGGAATTATTAGAAGATACATTGCAATGACAATTACACAAGGCATTATTAGGATTATAACACTAATAAAAATAAAGCCATTCTAGATTTAAAATAGTCTATTTATAAATCATATATGATTCTATTGGTGACAAGGTACCTCAGAAAGAGGAAATACGCTAGAGGAAAGACATATGAATCAATACTCAAATTACTGATTTAAAATTACATATACTATTAGATCATCCTTCATCTTTTCCTGTCATCTTCCTTAGTTTTCAGTAACCTTTTATTTATTCAATCTAGAATGTTATATGTATCAAAATGGAATTTAGTCTATGTTAACAAAATATTTTTGTATTATTGGATCTTATTTTAGAGGCATCATAAATATATATGCCTTCATCAGGTAATTAAAGATATTATCTTTACTGATGCACAGTTGTCACTTTCCATCTTAAAATGTCATTCAATATTCTTTTCCTTTGAGAAACGCATATGTACATATTTGGGAGAACAGTGCATGCATTTTTTGAGTAATATATATGTAGTTTTTTACCATTAATATTTACATCATTTACAACTGGTGCTTAATGTAAAATTATTGCTGCTAAATAGGTGAGTTTGAATTTTCTCACAAAAAGTAGTTCCTTTACAATATGAGGAAAGAGAAAATACAAGCAAATTTAAAGCACCAAACACAGTAAAGTTATGTTTTTTAAGTTAAAAACTCACATTTTGTCATTCACATTTTGTGCACATTCCTCTCTTTTGAACTCCTCTCTGGCCAGTTTTAACTCATTGACTGGTTCTGCCACTCGCAACGTTGGCTCCAAAGGCTTGTAACGTTGCTCTAATACTTCATTGAAATCTCGGAATGGCCCCTGACAAAGACAGGATAAGGTACATATTTTACTGCAGAAGATGTTTTTGACATACTGTTCATAACCAAGGCTAGATAACATCTCCAAAGTATAGGAAGTTTACTAATTATTTTTAAAACACAATTTATTCTTATCTGAATTAGAAAATAGAGGAATATTTAATAAGTATATTACTTTTCTTCCAGAATTGTTCTCTCAAGTAAAAGTGAACCTTAAAAGTGGTTTAGATTAAGCAGAAGTTTCCTCACTTACATCAAAAGGTTTTCATGCTGCAATTGGCATGCTTATTGTTACAGGTGTTTGTTTTGCAATTTGTAGTATAATCAAACAATGATTTTTTTTTCCTTTTTAAGTAGGTAAAATTATTTTTAAAAGATTCTGAGCCTAACTTTTCAAAAGCCATCCTATAAACAGAAGTAGCAGAGCATATGTTTCTTTAATTAAAGCTTTTAAGTGAATGCCAAATTTCATATTTAATTGATGGTCCCCTAAACATAGGAAAAAAACATAATTTTTACTTATTTTCAGAGTTATGTATCATTCGAAACTCTCTTGTTCTATGACTGGTACCAATAACAACTTTTAAATGACACAAACACAGAGCAAGGAAAACCTCACAGGTATACCATGAAGTGACTTGGAAAATATCCTAGTGTTTGGTAGTAGTTACTTAAACTAGTTACTGAATCCACTGATTGTCCAATTACTATCCTATTAAGCATAATATGAATCAAAGGAGCTCAGGACTTTGCTATGCTATTAATTACATATTGTTTTCTATTTTTGCCACTGTTGTAAAGAAAGAAGTAATATGGATGAAGATTTCTAATCATATTTCTTATTCTTAAAAATCCCTTCTTTAAATAGGTTATCACTAACAAGACACAGCTGGAGTTACTGCAAGCACTGAGTGAAGACTGTGGGGCTAATAAAAAGAAATGATTCACGCCTCATTTATGTTCACTTATGTTTTACATTAATAGAAACCAATAATAGGAACCAGTTACCATAAAAGTCATGGACCGTAAATAACACAAATGGCAAATAAGTATCATCTAGTACTTTTCACAGCTGGACAGGAGGATTGCTATATTTGAAAGTAGTTAATGGATTTTTATTGGAACTTTACTTTTTAAAGATACAGTAACGTGACTCCAAGTCCACTACTAAGAAATTAAAAACTTAGGGGCAAATTCTTATTCTTTGAAAAATTCTTTGGCTTAAAGAATTAATATTTCATTGTATAAGTGGGGGCAAATTACTTCTGTGTTCTTATTTTTATCAAATGTAAAATGGAATAATAACTGTATCACAGAATTGTTCTTAAGATGTGTAAGATAATGTAACACTTAGAATTGTACTTAGATCATAGTAAACACTCAAAAATGGTACTAGGATTGTTATTATTATCACCACTATTATTAGCCTAAAGAATAGTATTTAAAATGCTTTTTGAACAGTAACATCAAGGAAATAAGTAAATCGTCCAAGGCTATGACTTTTAAAAAGTCAGCACCCACATAGATAATGGTTTTCTCAGTGGTTAGTTGATATCTTCTAACTTTTGTTGGTGTATCAACATACAGATATCACTTGTATACTTACTGTACTGTTTTCTGGAACTTTCTAGTTTCAATGAGAATAAAAAATGAAAGAGAAGCCTTGCTTAAGTAGCGATTTAGAATTAAAATAAATTTACTATTTTGAGTTGATATCCAAGAGTCCTACAATCATTTCCATCTCCCTATGTCCTTCAGGGTCTTGTTTACACATTTTAATGTTAGATAACTAGTGTCTTACCTTTGAACTTAATATTCCAGTTACTTGGTTAGCAAACTTGATATGAGCAATCAGATTTCTCTTTGCTAAATCTTTTGTTGATTTGTATCTCTTTAGATAGCATGATGTTAGATCCTGGATGATTGCTACATCACTGAATTAACATGGATCCCAGATTTTGGAAACTGTTCAATCTTTAGATATGCTTATTGTATCCCTTTCCAACTATTAATCCTTATAATTCATAGGCCATTCAAGATGCAGCCTGACCCTGAAAGTATTCTTGGACTCATAGCTATGACTTTCCAATATTTGCCCTACCTTGCCTCCAACCAAGTCCTAGTTATGAGAATCAAAAATATCTTTATTTTGCTATATTATTAATAATCCAACTTTAAAGTCATCTTTTATTTTTAAAGCTCTCCTCAAAATTTAAATAACAATGAATTAGTTTTTTAAAACTTAGTACAGTTGTCCCATACATTTAAGAAATCACCTGGGCAGGACAGTACAGATGATCTGTATAAATATTATCATTTGGGCATAATATTAAATGTCCCAAATGATGTACACACCTTTTTATTATTGGGTATCATACAGGAAATGTGGGTCAGTCAAAGAAAACAAAATAAAACAATTGAATCTGTGAAAAAGAAAAGGAAGTGAAAGAGGAAAGAAAGAAAGAAGAATGGGAAAACAAAGAAAGGAGGTAAATGAAGAAAAGAGAAGAAAAGATGGGGAAAGAAGAAAAAGGAAGGAAAAAATAAAAGGACAGAACAGAGGAGAGGATATGGCTAAAGAAGAGATAAGGAAAATGAAGTTAGGAAAAAAGGATAAAGAAAAAATAGATGTCAACAAAAGAAAAACAAGAAAAGGAGAGAAGAGAAGAAAGGAAAAGCAGAAAAGAATAAAAAATATATTAGCAGAGATCACTTTGTTGTATGCTAAATAAATGTAACTCAGTAATATGTGTATATATGTGTATGTACATATATAAAATATACATTTGTAGAGTCCTCCATATGTTTGTTACTTATATAAACATATATTTCTTTATCTTTCTATACAACACACATATACACTGAGATATTTTTCTATATGAATATATTTTTTTCTGTTTCATATATGTAACATATGTATATATAGTTTCCACATGGACATATATACATACATTTTTATATAAATACACATCAAAATATAACTTTATTTATCTATCCATATCTTCCACCTACCCATTCCATATATTTTAAATATGCATGCACACACATGTACATAGAATGATATGGTGGGGGAAAGCTGTGCAAAAAAATAAAAAAAATTGTTGTACAGATAAAATTGCTTTAATAGAGATGAGGAGCAAATAAAAATAAATATTCACCTCAAAATAGCATAATAAAAACAAAACAGTAGAGCCATTGTGAAAACATTATAAAACATCTATAAAATAATATTGAATGATTAATGGTTAGTTAGTATTATACAGTGTAATAGGTTGAATCAGATAACCTATGGAGTATTTCCAACTGATTTGATTCATATATTCTTGGAGAGGGCCTAAGTACATTTTGCATTGTGAGATGGACATGAGGTTTTAGGGGTCAGGAATAGAATGGTATGATTTGGATCTTTAATATCTCCCCAAAGTTTATGTACTACGAAATGCAGGAATGTTCAGAGATGAAATAATTAGATTATGAGAGCTGTAACTTAGCAAGTGGACATTGGTCATTGGTGATTGTAGTCAGATGGGACATGGCTGACAGAAGTATATCACCAGGAGTATGCCCTTGAGGATTATATCTTGTCCTCTCTGCTTCCTGGCTGCCACGAGTTGAATGGTTTTATTCTACCATACCCTTTCGCCATGATGTTCTGCCTGGCCTTAGGCTTAGAACAAAGAAGTCAGCCTTCCATGAACTGAAAATCTGAAAATGTCATCCCCAAATAAATTTTTAATCCTCTATTTTGGTCACAGTGATACAAAGCTAACTAACACACATACCATGTAATTTTCATATTTCCTAAAAGGCTGCATGCAAAATTAGTCTATGAACTCCATGTAGCACCAAAAGCTACCTCAATGAATATACCATGCAATGTGGATTATTAAAAATTTAAGTAAGCAGGTTCCAAGATGGCGGCCTAGACTGACTCCTCCATGCTAGTCTCTCCAGGACCAAAGCTAGAAGTAGTGGAAATACCATCTTCCAGCCAGCTTCTTGACATCATCCTACGGCTCATCATCTCCCGCAGGAATTTCACTTGTGTTTGTGTAAGCAGGGCCACCAGGCAGCAGTGATTGTCACAAACAGTGTGAATTCAGCGGCCAGCGGCAGAACACAGCTGCAGCATGGGACCCAGCCCAGGGCTCCAGCCCAGATTCACCCTGGGCTGGTGGGGCCTGCTTCTACACGGGGTACCTGGCTCCAGTGCCCACCCAACCACATAGGACCCCTAGCAGTTGCTCCTGTGGACAAACCGTCTCATGAGCGGGACCCCTGGCTACTGTTCTTTGTGGATCTCCATCTAACATGGCAGAACTTCCTGCACCAGGGGGCATCAGACAGCACCTGGGAACAGACTTTTACCTCAACACAGCACACCGTGAAACAGCATCTCCACCAGCGGCCCACAGCTTCACCCCGCTGTGAAACCCATACCCAGGACACCAGCGGGGAAAGTCCAGCAAGCAACGGACAATGCCACCTACTGGAGGTGAAAGGTACCATACCTGTTTATTTACATTGAGACTTTTTATTTATTTATTTATTTTATTTTATTTTTTTATTCTTATTTTTTATTTTATCCTTTATCTTTTTCTCCTAATATTTCTTTTGTTTAACCTTTTTGTTTTATTTCTCTGCTCTTTTCTTCTTTCCTTTCTTTCTTTTTCCTTCCCACTTTTCTCTCTCACTCTTTTCTACCCTCTAATCCCCAACAGTTGTGAAACCAAGTATTTGTTATACAGTGGGATATGGTAGATTGGGATTTCTGAACTGTATACTAGAGTGGTAGTATATAGTTTTGTAACTCCCACGTGCATATGTTTTATTTTTCTTCCTATCATCTCTCCTCGCTGTACTCTCTTTTCTTCCTCCTTACTGGTCTTCTCCAACTCTCTGTCGCTCTTTCTATAATAGCCAACTTCTCTTGGATTCCTTTTTCATGCTTTCTAAGATCTAATAACCATATCTTCACTTCCTACTACCCCAACATTCTATCCTACATCCCACCCTCAAGTTTCCCTAACCCACCAACAGAAACTATAGACCCTTGTGCAAACTTATTGTTTACATAATAGATTGTAAAGGAACTCATAATTGTTGTATATCATGACTAACCTGTAAATGTATTTGGGAGCTATTAGGAGCTACTTGGTTTGAAACTATATATTGCTTGTATTGAGATCAATCAATGTTGGTCTCTCATTTAAAGGACAGGTATTGAAACCCTGCAGGGAAACTATACCCATATAGGAGTAAAAACTGTAACAACATGGATCAGCAGACCTAGAAGGAAAGACACACAAACACTATGAAAAAACAAGGGAAGAAATTGACTCAAACAAAGCAAGATACTACATTATTAGAATCCACAGGCAGTACAGCAGAAGAAATGACAGGACAGGAATTCAGGATGTACATAATTAAAATGTTCTGTGACTTAAAGAAGGATATGAGAGCAAGACCAGTCAGCAAAAGATCATTTCGATAAAGAGATACATAGGCAAATACAGGAAGTAAAAGATTACTTTGATAAAGATACATAGGCAAATACAGGAAGTAAAAGATTACTTCAATAAGGAGATAGAGATTCTGAAAAGGAACCAAACAGAAATCCCTGAAATGAAAGAAACAAAAAACCAAATCAAAAACTCAATAGAAACCATCACCAACAGATTAGACCACTTGGAAGACAGAACCTCAGATACTGAAGACAAAATATTTAACCTTGAGAACAGAGTTGACCACACAGTGAAGATGGTAAGAAACCATGAACAGAACATCCAAGAACTATGGGATAACATTAAAAGACCAAACTTAAGAAGTATTGGGATAGAGGAAGGCATAGAATTCCAAACCAAAGGAATGAGCAATCTATTCAATGAAATAATATCAGAAAACTTTCCAAATATGAAGAATGAATTGGATAATCAAATTCAAGAGGCTTATAGGAAACCAAATGTACAAAATCACAACAGACCTTACACCAAGGCACATCATAATGAAAATGCCTAACATTCATAATAAGGAGAGAATCTTAAAAGCCACAAGAGAAAGGAATCAGATTACATATAGGGGGAAGCCAATTAGGATCACTGCAGACTTCTCAACCAAGACCCTGAGAGCAAGAAGATGATGGCAAAGCATATACCAAGCGTTAAAAGACAGAGGATGCCAACCAAGAATCTTATATCCAGCAAAATTAAGTTTTAGGTTTGATGATGAAATAAAACCTTCCAAAATAAACAAAAATTAAAAGAATTCACAGCAAGAAAGCCAGCACTACAGAACATTCTTGGTACAATATTCCATGAGGAGGAAATAAAAAACAACAATGAAAACCTACAGAGGGAGGAGATACACTAAAGGCCAATCAAAGGAGAAACCAAGTCAAGTTAAAAACTAAGAATAAACCAAAATGTCTGGAAATACAAACCATGTCCCCATAATAACATTGAATGTCAATGGCCTAAACTCAGCAATTAAAAGACACAGACTGGTGGATTGGATTTAAAAAAAAAAGATCCAACAATATGCTGCCTCCAAGAGACTCATCTCATAGAAAGAGATACTCACAGATTGAAGGTGAAAGGATGGAAAAAAGTTTATCACTCACATGGACTGCGTAAACAAGTAGGAGTTTCCATCCTCATTTCAGATAAAGTAGACTTCAAACTAAAGTTAGTGAAAAGGGATAAATAAGATCATTTCATACTGCTCAAGGGAATCATACATCAACAAGACATAAAAATCTTAAATATCTATGTCCCAAACAATGGGGCAGCCATGTTTGTCAAACAAAACCTTCTCAAATTCAAGAACCAAATAGACCCCAACACAATAGTATTGGGTGACTTTAACACAACTCTCTCACCACTGGACAGATAGCCCAAACAAAAACAAAACAAAGAACCTACAAGACTTAGTAGAACATCAATGGTCTAGACTAAATGGATATATCTAGAATATTCCATCCTTCAACAAGCAAATACACTTTTTTCTCAGCAGCACATGAATCCTCCTCCAACATAGATCATATGCTATGCCACAAAGCAAGTCTTAGTAAATACAAAAATATAGAGATAGTACCCTGCATTCTATCTGATCATAATGGACTGAAACTAGAAATTAATGACAGTTTAAAAAAAAGAAGCCACTACAACACCTGGAGACTCAATAATTTGCTATTGAACAATGCATGGGTAACAGAAGACATCAGGGAAGAGATATAAAAATTCTTGGAGGTAAATGAGAACTCTGATACAACATACCAAAATCTCTGGGACACTATGAAGGCAGTGCTAAGAGGAAAGATCATTGCATTAAGCGCACATATTCAAAGATGTAAAAGTTGACAAATCAATGACTTGACACTACAACTCAAAGCCCTAGAAAAAGAAGAACAAAGTAACACCAAAAGAAGTAGAATACAGGAAATAATTAGAATCAGAGCTGAAATCAATGAAATTGAAACACAAGAAACAATTCAAAAAATTGATAAAACAAAAAGCTGGTTCTTTGAAAAAATAAACAAAATTGACAAACCCTTAGCCACCCTAACAAAAAGAAAGAGAAAGAAAACCCAAATTATCAAAATTTGTGATGAAATAGGAAATATCATGACAGACCCTGCTGAAATACAGAGGATAATCAGAAACTATTTTGAAAACTTATATTCCAGTAAAATAGAAAACCCTGAAGAAACTGACAAATTCCTAGAGACATATGATCTACCCAAACTGAACCAGGAAGACATTCATGACTTAAACAGATCAATTACAAGCAAGGAAACAGAGGCCATCAAGAGCTTCCAACCAAGAAAAGCCCTGGACCAGATGGATTCTCAGCCAAGTTCTACAAGACCTACAAAGAACTAACTCCAATACTTCTCAAATTATTCCACAAAATAGAAAGGGAAGGAACCCTTCCAAAGATCTCCCATGTTCCTGGATAGGAAGAATCAATATAATTAAAATGGCCATACTACCCAAAGCGTTATACAGATTCAATGCAATCCCAATTAAAATCCCAAAGGCCTTTCTTATAGAAATAGAAAAGGCAATCATGAAATTCATTTGGAAAAATAAGAGACCCAGAATAGCCAAAGCTATCCTGAGCAAGAAGAGTGAAGCGGGAGGCATCACAATACCAGACCTTAAACTTTACTACAAAGTAATAGTAACAAAAACGGCATGGTACTGGCACCAAAACAGACATGTAGACCAATGGTACAGAATAGAAGACACAGAGAGTAATGCACATAAATATAGCTATCTCATACTAGACAAAGGTGCCAAAAACATACATTGGAGAAAAGATAGCCTTTTCAACAAATGGTGCTGGGAAAACTGGAAATCCATATGCAGTAAAATG
>PVHX01010809.1:42293-68024 GCA_004024805.1 Geosciurus inauris | reverse complement strand
CGATCCTCCTGTCTCAGCCTCTTCAGCCACTGGAATTACAGGCATGCACCACTGTGCCTGGCTCAACCCTATCTCATTCTTTATCATTATTTCTTGTTATCTGGTTTCTCCATTAAATTTAAGGTCCACAAAAGCTTTATTTCCAGTACTTTCAACAGGATTTGATATATATTGGATGCTTGATAAATAGTTATCAAATAAATTAAGGTCAATCAAAGCACTCTTTGACATATAGAATAAGCAGAGCTTCAGGCCAACACGGGCTAACAATTTTGAGCCCACAAAAGTCAGATTTCAGCTGCTAGTACGATTTAAGCCCTGTGAGTTGTTCTGAGTCACAGGAGAATAGATGATTTACATTGGGCTTTGGGAAGGGAGGGTGGAAACATGCTGTGGAAAAACCCTAAGCTAGTTTTCCTTTCAGTCTAAGAATGTGCTCTTCTGCATCCTGGATAATTGGATGCCCACTACCTCTTGGCCTTATTTTCTTGAGATATACATAAAGAGCTCACTAACTATTTGCTTAGTGGGTAAACAATGACAGAGATGACTAAACAGGTGGTTTGAAAAAAAAAAATGTGCTGATGAATTGTGTCTCCAAGGAAGCTAGAACATGAGTTAATAAACAAAAAGTACTGTAAAGACCAAGACAATGAAAAGCAGCCCTGCCGTTGCTGAGTAAGTTCTTAGGTTCAGTGATGGGGTCAGCCAGCCCAGTCCAGATGGGAGGTAGCAGAGGGCAGGCCCAGCCCCCCAACGCTTTGCTGCCAACTTCAAACAGTGGCCCTGTTTTGCAATCAAGAAGGAATTGCAGAATCCAGGTGGGGCCCTGGAGCTTTTGGTTTCCTAAATGATTGGCAGATCCAATCTCAGAGTCTGCTGGAAGACAGGGGTCCATGAAGGGGAGAGTGGAGACTGGACACTTTGCTTCTAAAATAAATGCCTTCCAAACTCTGGGCCTGTTTTCTCAACTAAGGAGCAACAAGTTGGACACTTTGATTTCTAAGAGCCAAAATTCAAGATAGTAAGAGTAACAGCTAGCCCTCACCTATACATGCCAGGTCCTGTCTTTGATTTACAAACTTTTGAGAAAACCCCTGCAACCTCATGAGATAGCTAACATTATTATTCTTATTTCATAGATAAAGAAACTACCTGTAATCCCAGCACTTAGGGAGGCTGAGAAAGGAGATTCGCGAGTTCAAAGCCAGCCTCAGCAATGGCGAGTTACTAAGCAACTCAGTGAGACCCTGTCTCTACATAAAACACAAAATAGGGCTGGGGATGTGGCTCAGTGGTCTAGTGCCCCTGAGTTCAATCTCCAGTACCAAATAAATAAATAAATAAATAAAAACTTAGTGAGACTCTGTTTCAAAATAAAAAGGGTTAGGAATGTAGCTTGGTGGTAAAGCACCCCTGGGTTCGATCCCCAGCACTACAAAATAAAAATAAACAAAATAAAAAAACCAACATATAGGGGATGGGGTTGTAGCTCAGTGGTAGAGCGCTTGCCTAGCAAGTGTCAGGCACTGGGTTCGATCCTCAGCACCACATAAAAATAAATAAATAAAATAAAGGTATTGTGTCCATCTACAACTAAAAAAAATTTTTTTAAAAAACCCAACATATAAACTAGATGGCGTATAAACAACAGAAATTTATTTCCCAGAGTTCTTGGGTCTCTTTCATAAAGACACTAATCTCTTTCATGAGAGTTCCACCCTTATGATTTAACCACCTTCTGAAAATCCCACTTTTGCTGAGCGCACTGGCACACGCCTATAATCCCAGCGGCTTCAGAAGGTGCAACAGGAGGATTGCAAGTTCAAGGCCAACCTTGGCAACTTAGTGAAGCCTTAAGCAACTTAGTGAGACCCTGTCTCTAAATAAATTTTTTTTTTTTTGGTACTGGAGATTGAACTCAGGGGCACTCGACCACTGAGCCACATCCCCAGCCCTATTTTGTGTTTTATGTAGAGACAGGGTCTCACTGAGTCGCTTAGCTCCTCGCCGTTGCTGAGGCTGGCTTTGAACTCGCGATTCTCCTGTCTCAGCCTCCCAAAGTGCTGGGATTACAGGCTTGCGCCACTGCGCCTGGAAATAAAATATTTTTAAAAGGCTGAGGATGTGGCTCAGTGGTTAAGCACCCCTGGGTTGGATTCCCGGTACCCAAACAAACAAAAAAACAAAATCCCCTATTATTAATCCCGTCACCTTAGGAGTTAGGATTTGAACATACAGACTTTGGAGGAACACAGACATATAGACCATAGCAGGATTTAGTGAGTCCCATCTCCTCCAGGGACAACTTAGTTGGAGGAAGAGTTATAAAAAGGGGAGGCATCCCTAAGACCATCTCATTCAACCTTCTCATCTGAGAAGTTAAGACTCAGTGATTTTTCTAGGACCCCACAGCAAATACTAGCATCTGTGAAAAATGACACCTCAGCTGGATACAGTTTCAAGCTTTCAGCCAAAATGTCCCTTTGCTTCTCTTAGATGTCCTGTGTACCTGAAATCCAACAGATATCCCTTTCCTCAGTTCTTGGTAGTGGAGAGCCCTACCTGGGTCTTTGCTAGCCTCACTGTCTACCCCTCATTCATTCTAGGTTAGGGTTCAGCTGGGTAAACAGAGTGCTGTACTAGCAATAACAACCTTTCGTAAAGAGTCGCTAAGCAAGCCGGGCGTGGTGGCTCAAGCCTGTAATCCCAGCACTCAGGGAGGCTGAGACAGGAGAATCGCGAGTTCAAAGCCAGCCTCAGCAACGGCAAGGCACTAAGCAACTCAGTGAGACCCTGTCTCTACATAAAACACAAAATAGGGCTGGGGATGTGGCTCAGTGGTCAAGTACCCCTGAGTTCAATCCCTGGTACCAAAAAAAAAAAAAAAAAGAGTCGCTAAGCAGTATGGGGCTGGGGCTGTAGCTCAGTGGTAGAGTGCTTGCCTAGCATGCGTGAGGCACTGGGTTCGATCCTCAGCACCACGTATAAATAATAAGTGAATCAATAAAAACCCATCAACAACTAAAAAGCTAAAAACAAAAAAAGAGTCACTAAGCAGTAAACAAGTACTTCCTGTGGGTTACCTATCAATGTACAAAAACAGTGAGGACTAGAGGGAACTAATACACTCAAGCAGAACACCCAGAGGGCATGAGTAGTTGATCACAGCTCCTGCCTTTGTCTCAACCTGACCACAGCTAACAAATGGCTAGGTCCACCTCATTCTTATCCCTTCCCTGACTCAGAAGGTCCTGGAAAGGGAATTTGTGAGGTATACCTAGAAAGTTCTAGACAACAAGTCCAGAGTACTGATCCTGTCTCAGTATGTGCCCTATCTCAGTATGTGCCCTAAACCAGTACCTTCTTTTTTTTTTTTTTAATATTTTTTAGTTGTAGATGGACACAAACATCTTTATTTATTTTTATGTGATGCTGAGGATCGAACCCAGTGTCTCATGCATGCAAGGCAAGCGCTCTACCACTGAGCTACAATCCCAGCCCCTAGACCAGTACCTTCTTGTAGGCCTTGGAAACACCCTCACCAACCAGCTGTGAAATAAAAAAATTAGGTTTCTTCCCACCCCCACCCCCTCACAGAGGATGGAACCTGAAGCATTTAACCACTGAGACTCTTCCCCAGCTCTTTTTATTTTTTATTTTGAGACAGAGTCTTGCTAAGTTAGGGCCTCACTAAATTGCTGAGGCTGACCTCAAACTTGCAATCCTCCTGCCTCAGTTTCCTGAGCTGCTGAAATTACAGACATGTGTCGCCACTCCCAGCAAGAGTAATTAAGTTTCCAAGGTTTTGTTCATGCCAGTTATCTATGAATGTGCAATTTCTCATGAGCTTACCCCAGGGGAGGAGTCCCTCAAGGCAAAGGGACTCTCTACCACCACCTGGCTGGGTACCTTCAGCTCAAGCTTTCTGGGGCATGACCTTCCCCAGCTGTTGGATGGTGCCAATTGTTTCTGCCCAGCCTTCCCAGTAAGCCTTTTAGAAGGTTCTGATAGAGTGTTAGAGCTGAAAGTCACTGGAATGTGAGCTCCAGAAAGGAGTGGGGAGTTCTTTTCTTTTCCTTCCAATTCCATTCCTTGTGTCCAAAGTGATATCTTGTTAATGAATTACCCTCATATTGTTGAGCTCTCAAACTTACTAAATTTAGCATTAATTAATTTAACGGGCATTTATTAAGCACCCATTATGTGCTATGCACTGCACTGGCTGCTTGGGGATTCAGCAAATCAGGGTAAACAAGACTAGAGTCCTGTCTGGTGGGAGTAGATGTGAAAGCCAGCTGGTTGGGCAGGTGGTGGATGCTCCTGCTTACAGAGGAATCAGTGGCAGCAGGGCTGGCTTCCTGGTGGAGGTGACAAGTGACTTGGGAAGGAGTGGGAGGAGTTAGCTGGGTGTGAGAGTCAAACAAGGTAGAGAAAGTGTGATTGAGGCTGAAGGAAAACCACTAGATCAAAGGCTGGTTGGCATCTTGCAGCTTTAATATCCCATGTTCTGCGTGGCTGGAACAGAGTTCAAGGTGAAAGGTCAGAAGAGGTAAGGCTGGAGAAGTAAACAAGGGCAGATGGGGATGGACTTTGATAGTCTTGGAGTTTGTCTTGGGGATGGTAGACAGGGTCTCCCACCCCATCACTTTGTTTTGTTATTCTTTTATTGCTTTTCCTGGCTTTCAATGATCTCGTGCAGTTATGTATCGGCCTATTCTGTTCTCTTCCCAATTGGAATGTAAGCAATGTGAAGCTGGGCGCAGTGGCGCATGCCTGTAATCCCAGCACTTTGGGAGGCTGAGACAGGAGGACCGCGAGTTCAAAGCCAGCCTCAGTGATGGCGAGGCGCTAAGCAACTCAGTGAGACCCTGTCTCTACATAAAACACAAAATAGAGCTGGAGATGTGGCTCAGTGGTCGAGTGCCCCTGACTTCAATCCCCAGTACCAAAAAAACAAGAATGTAAGCAGTGTGAGTCTCATCTCCTGCCATAACCCAGACCTGGGACAGTACCAGGCACACAGATGAGACTCAGTTGTTGAATAATGAATAAGTGAATGAGAAAAACAAAGGAGGAACACTATTTGGGGATGTCTCTTATGCCCTGTCCTTTGTCTTTGTTGGGGGGCAAACCTCCTCCCCCAACTCCCTCAGAGGGATGTGGCTCAGAAAAGGAACTTCAGGAAGTAAAGTGCAAGTGAGGGTAAGAAATAAGCTAGGGAACTGAGTCTGAGTGAGCTGAGCCTGAGGCTGCATGCCTGATGGGACTCTAGACATCAAGTTCCTTTTTTAAGGGGTCTGCAGTTCATGGGAAATAACCTGATCTTCACTCTGAACTCCAAAAATACTTTGAGGTATCTGGGCAAAATCCATTCTTGTACTTCTCAGGCTTGGGTGTGTAGAGATTGTCAACTCAGAAAGGACCTCAGAGATGATTTGGTTCCTTTTACTCCAAGTGTGATCCTTAGACCTGGAGCCTTGGCAGAGGTGGGAGCTGGTCAGAAATAGAGAATCCTGGTCCTTCTCCAGACCTACCAAGAATCAGAATCTGCCTTTTAACAAGATCCTCAGGTGACTTGGAGCTTGATTCAAGTATGAGAAACATTGCTCTTTCAATATACAGCTGGGGAAACTGATCCCCAGAAAAAAGATTCACCTAGGTTCATGCAGGGAATAAATAGCACAAATGGTTCTGGAAACAGGGCTTATTTTTCTCAGCTCTTCAAATCGCAGGTGAAGTAAGACTCATTCTGACTGAACTCTGACTCTGCAGTTTAAAGTTGGAAATGCTTCAGCAGCTTCCAGAATCCTGGCTTTGTGACTGCACATTCCTTGGCCTCCACTGACAGACAGTCCCAGCTGCCTGCCTGATCCCAAATGCTTTCTTCTCCTCCTCCTCCTGTACTGGGGACTGAATGCAGGCCCTCACATTGAGCTATATCCTCAGCCCTTTTTTATTTTATTTTGAGACAGAGTCTGGTCTTGATCCTCCTGCTCTAGCCTCCCGGTAGACATGTGCCTATCCCTGTCCCTTTTTTGTTGTTGTTGTTGTTGTTACCAGGGATTGAACCCAGAGGCAATTTACCACTGAGCTAAGTCCCCACCCCTTTTTATGTTTTATTTTGAGATAGAGTCTGGCTAAATTGAGACTGGATCCCACTAAGTTGCTTAGGGCTTCACTAAAGTGCTGAGGCTGACTTTGAACTTGCAATCCTCTCACCTCAGCCTCCTGAGCTGCTGGGATTACCAGAGTGCACCCCCATGGCCAATCCTGTTCTCAAATTCTGATCTTTGCCCACCTGGTCTAATAGGGCACTTGGGCTCCAGTTCTGTCTTTGTTATCCATTAATTGGCTATTTTGTGTGTGTGTGTGTGTGTGTGTGTGTGTGCGCACGCGCGCGTGCGCCAGCAATTGAACCCAGGGATGCTTTACCACTGAGTCACATCCCTAGCCCTTTTTCATTTTTATTTTTCATTTTGAGACAAAGTCTCACTAAATTGCTTAGGACCTTGCTAAATTGCTGAGGCTGGCATCAAACTTTCAATCCTTCTACCTCAGCCTCCTGATTTGCTGGGATTACAGGCGTGCGCCACCATGCCTGGTTTAATTGATCTCAGGTAAAGCTCTTCTCTCCAGGCCTAGTTTCCCTAGTCTGCAAGTTGAGATCACTGGTACCCCTACTTCATAAGATTACTGTGAGGATTAAAGAAAAAAAAAATCTCTCAAATTCAACTAACAATAACAGCATGTTCCATGCTTGGTATGAGCGGGGCCTGTGCCAACTACACTGTATTTGATTCTCACCATGTCCATGTTTTAGATGAGAAGACTGAGGCACAGGAGGTTAAACGAATGGTCTGACTCACCCATTTGGTTTCTCTTGGGACTACCTTGCCATGTTGCCCATTGGTTGAGAATATGATAGAGTATATATACAAGCGTATATATACAATGCGTGCTAGGCAAGCTCTCTACCACTGAGCCACGACCCCAGATCCACACCTAACACTTTTTGCATTAATTGTTTGTGTTTGGTGATTGGTGTGATCAAATATGCACTTGCATTCAAAGACAATCCGTCTCTGTGTAATTATTAAAAGGCTGCTTACAACATTACAGGCGTAAGAAATTATTTTAATCTTTTCTCTTCCTGTTCCTCCCTTTTTTATGGGGTGTGGTAATTGGGGTTAAATGCAAGGGCATGTTACCACTGAGCTACATCCCCAGTCTTTTTTATTTTATTTTAAAAATTTTATTGGAGAGGGAGAGGATAACCGGGGATTAAACTCAGGGGCACTCAACCACTGAGCCATATCCCCAGCCTTAGTTTGTATTTTATTTAGACACAGGGTCTCACTGAGCTGCTTAGCACCTTGCTGCTGCTGAGGCTGGCTTTGAATTCTGGATCCTTCTGTCTCAGCCTCCTGAGCCACTGGGATTTCAGGCATGCACCACCAATTTTACTTTTTAAATTTTTGAGACAGGATCTCACTAAGTTTATTAGGGCCTTGCTAAATTGCTGAGGTTGGCTTCAAACTTGCAATCCTCCTGCCTCAGCTTCCTGAGTTGCTAGGATCAAAGGCAGGCATTACATGTCTGGTTCCTTCTCTTCTTTAACAAGATCGATCTCTCTCTCTCTCTCTCTTTTTTTTTTTTTTTTTGCGGGGGTTGGGGGACAGTGCTGGGATTGAACTCAGGACCTTGCACATGCTAGATGAGCTCTCTACCATTGAGCTATATCCCCAGCCCCATCTCCTATTTTGAAGCCCTATTGAAACAGTTGCTATGTGAGGCATTTTCCCCTTGGGCCAGTCTGTTTCTCTTAGACTCTCTCTCACACTTTCCCTGTGATCATGATGTAGAAGGAGCAGCCTTGGGCTGGGACTTGGAATACTTGGGTCCTTGTCACCTCAACGTCAGCTCTCTTGCTGGAGAAGGTGGGAGGAATGTAGACAAGATGATCTAGGCATCATCCAATGGGTGGATCCAGCCTGTGCTCCACTGAGCCCTGTGTGGGTGAGTCTAAAGGCTCCTTGGGGCAGAGCGTCCATTATGCTTGCCTGGCTTATTGCACCCTCCTAAATGCTACATTTCTCCAACCAACTTTACTGACTCTTTCATGTTTAATCTCCATCCTAGAACTACACTTTTAGCCTTTCCCCGCCCCTGGTTCAGCAAGGCCTCGGGAATAGATTGCTAAACCCAGCCTCACTCTGAAGGAGTTCAGCTGTCAGATTGATACTCCGTGTTTAAGTGACCACTTCTCTCACTGAATTCTGCTTTCAAAGCCCTGTGAAATCAAAACTATCATGGTATCTGTTAGGTCGGGTCAGGGTCCAGGATGTCCAATTAGGGAGACCGGTCAGCGGCTGCAGAGCAGAGCTGCCAGCCAGATGCTGAGGGCACCAGTAGACACGCCTCCTGTCAATCAGCGGGTTTTCCTGGCCTATCCAGGAAGGACTCTGGCCTTCTCTTCCTGCCCCCAAGCCCTCCCCTTCCTGACTGGGACCTTTTGAAATTCTCTGTGCACGGAGCCCCAGTGCCATTCTCCCGGCCACACTCTGATGGACGGGAGGATTCGGCCTGAGAGCGCTTATTTTCAATAAAGCCTTGCTGAGCGGCTTTAATTCATCTCCTTCTGGTCATCTAGTCTTTACAGTATCTATTTTTTTTTTAATATTTTTTTAGTTGTAGATGGACACAATGTCTTTATTTTATTGCTTTGTATGTGGTGCTGAGGATCGAACCCAGGGCCTCACGCATGCGAGGCAAGCGCTCTACCGCTGAGCTACAATCCCAGCCCCTACAGTATCTATTTTACAAATGTAAAAAAAACCAGCCAGGCGTGGTGGCTCATACCTGTAATCCCAGCAGCTCAGGAGGCTGACGCAGGAGGACCTCAAGTTTGAGGCCTGCCTCAGCAATTTAGTGAGGCCCTAAGCAATTTAATGAGATCCTGTCTCAAAAAATAAAAAGGGCTGGGGATGTGGCTCAGTAGGTTCTACCAAGGCTCATGGAGCCCAAGTGACTTGTTGAAGGGTCACAGTGAGCCATGGACCCCAAAACTGCAACACAAATCTCCTAGTCCAATCTTCTGTGCTCTTCCTTCTACCATTTTTTTTATTTGGTCCTCACATAGTTATTAAGTATTGACTATAGTCAGGCCCTGGGCTGGGCACAGAGTGTATGGTCCCTCAACATAACACATGTGGTTCCTGCTACCATAGAGAGGTCTGCCTTAATTATCCCTGTGTTTTCCAAAGTACATTAGATTGGCAGATTCATATCAACTATAAACTTTACCTTTTTGAGAGGCAAAAGTTCTTTTTTACCTTTTTTTTGGGGGGGGATAGTTACTGGGATTTGAACCCAGAATCACTTTACCACTGAGCTATATCCCCAGTCCTACTTATTTATTTATATTTGGAGATAGGATCTTGCTAAGTTCCCCAGGATAGCCTTGAATTTGCAATCCTCTTGCCTCAGCCTCCCCAGTTACTGGGATTACAGACCTGTGCTATCACACCAGGCTTAAAGATATTTTTTTCTCTCCCTTCCTTCCTTCCTTCCTTCCTTCCTTCCTTCCTTCCTTCCTTCCTTCCTTCCTTCCTTCCTTCCTTTCTTTCTTTCTTTCTTTCCTTCTTTCTTTCTTTCTCTCCCCCCCTCCTCTCTCCCTTCCTTCCTTCTTTCTCTCTCTCTCTCTCTTTCTTTCTTTCCTGGAGATTGAACCCAGGGGTGCTTAACCACTGAGCCACATCTTCCACCCTCTTTATTTTTTATTTTGAGACAGGGTCTCACTGAGTTGCTTACAGCCTTGCTAAGATGCTGAGGCTGACCTCAATTTTTTAAAGATCTTCACTGGCGTCGCTTTTTACTCTGGACTCGGGCAACACACTGTCAAATAGAGTAAGTGTTCCAGTGAGCCAAGCAGAGAACAGAGAAAGGCTGAAGAAAGCAGAAACAAAGAACCAAAAGTAAACTGGTGTTTCAAAGTTTCTTTCCTTATAAGGTGGGGACAGGGAGCAGAACAATAAAAAAGTAAACAAGTAACTGATTAACATCAGGTCACTTCAGTTTACCTCTTATTGTGTAAGGATTAAGGCAGAAGGAACTTCAATATCACCCCAACTGTAACTAGCCTGTTTAGGAATTTGACCTCTATGTCTCTCATAATGTCTTGGAAGGTCAGATGACAATTTAGTTTGGGTTCAGGACTCCATCTGTGGCAGCCCAGTTCAGGAACCTAGTCTAAGACAATGACCTCCTGTAATTTTATTGACTATCCCTTCCTTTCCATCTGTTCATATTCCTCCTGTCCAAATCAAAGCAAGGTCCTGGTTGAACTCTGAGAAGACTAGGCCAGTGAGCCAAACATTTCACCCCAGTCTCTAAACCCTGACATGTCCAAGAATAGCCACACTACCCCCCAGAAGATGGGGACAGATGGTAGAGAGGCAGGGCCCTTGGAAGAAAGGATCTACTCTCCCTCAGGATCATGTCTTGTGAGTCAGGGTAGGAAGAGTTGGAAAGATGACCGGAAGCCCAGACTGTTATTATCTGCTTGGCCAGCTAAGCCAAGATCCTTATTTCTGGCTTGTGGGCTCAAGCCTCAAGGTACCATGGGAAACATTTAAAGAGTGTTGCATGAGGGCTGGGGTTATGGCTCAGTGGTAGCGTGCTCGCCTAGCACGCATGAGGCACTGGGTTCGATCCTCAGCACCACATAAAAATAAAATAAAGATATTCTGTTCACCTACAATTTAAAAATAAATATTAAAAAAAAAAAAGAGTGTTGCATGAGAACCTGGGTTTGGGCATTAGGGAAACTTAGATTCAAATCCCCCCGGTTCTTCCCCTTTCTAGTTGTTTCACCTTGGAAAAGGTATCCTTCCTCATCTGTAAAAAGGAGATTTTGCATGGACTGAGATAACGCATATGAAAGCATTTGGTGCACTGCTTGGGATAGAGTCCCTCCTCGTTGGACAGTCAGGATAACTCACGATGCCAGCAATGAGCCCAGTATCTTGGCCACGCGGTTGATCTGAATCAAGAATCCTAGAGGGCATGAAAGCTGGGAAGCAGCCACTGAGCATCATAACAACCCCAGGCAGCCCTTTCCATTGCCTCCTTTCCATAGGTCACCGTCCCCATACTTCACCGTCTTCAGTTCTATGGTCATTAAAGCTCCACCATCTCAGACAAATCCCATGATCTCTCTGGTCCTCCCAGACAAATCCCATGATCTCTCTGGTCCTGTTCTTTCTACATCATGAGGAGTTGGACCAGCTGACTTCTAAGGGCTCCCTCTGGCTCTAAACGTCTTTGACTAGTTTCCTAAGGTCTCCCTGGGACAATCAAATACTTTGTGTTCAAGATTCTGCACTGTTTTCATCTGAAAGTCAACAAAGAGGAAGAATGTGAGATTTGAGAACTTTAGAATAAATATCCCTAAAGAGTATTTAGCTTCCCCACATGCACACATATGCCCATTTTATCTATCCATTTACATCCGATAGCTAAGATTGAGTATCAACTGTGAGCTTTATTCTAAGAGCTATAGACAGACTCATTTCTTTAATTCTCAAAACAACCCAATAAGGCAGATATACTACAAATTGCATTTTACATAAGGACACTGAGGCTTAAAGGGTTTAAGTAATCCAAGCTGGAGCTGGGTGTAGTGGCACATGCCTGTAATCCTAGCAGCTCAGGAAGCTGAGGCAGGAGGATCTCAAGTTCAAAGCCAGCCTTGGCAACTTAGCAAGGCCCTAAGCAATTTAGTGAGACTCTGTCTCAAACTAAAAAATAAAAAGGGCTGGGGATTTGGCTTAATGGTTAAGCACCTCTGGGTTCAATCCCTGTTACCAAAAAAAAAAAAGAAAGAAAGAAAGAAAAAAAGTATTCTAGGCTGGTAAGTGGTGGCAATGGGGTTCCGTCTCAGACAGTCTGGCTCCAGGGCTTGCACTTCCACTGTACTTCTAGCCACACTTCACTGAAGCCCAGGGAGTGAAGGGGACTTGCCCCAAACCACACAGTCATTTACATAATGATCCCTGACCATGCAGCCGTTGGAAGAACCAGATCATGGTGCAAAAATAATCCAAACATTAAGATGTCATGGCCTCTCCCAGTCTATAGTCTCCACCCCCTAAATACTGGGGGGTTCATTAAAAGCAGAGAGGCCTAGGGTGTAGCCTTGTGGGGGACTCACAGGCCAGCCCGGTGATCAGTGCTCCTCAGAATGGAGCCTGGCTCTTCTGTCCATCCTCCCAGGAAGCAGAAGCCCAGGGAGAAATTCCCAAGTGGCCAAAGTGGATGGAGGCAGGGCTGGAGCAGGAAAGTGGAAAGGGAAGAGGGCATCAGCCTGGATCAGGGAGAAGGGTTAGAGGAGAGGGTGAAAGGGAACATGAATGTTTCAGATGTACCCTGCAGGTGCCAAACACACGGCCAGGGATTTTCTCAAGTATCCTGCATGGAGGGCATCATCATCATCCCATTTGACAGGGGAGGAAACTGAGGCCGTAAGGAATAAAGTTATCGGGTATGTCTGCTGTGCAAACATCCTCTTCCACTAGAAAAAAAAAAAACAGGAAAGGAGTGCCAGGAGAGCAGGAGACAGGAAAAGAAAGAGGAGGAGAGCCACAGCGGGAGAAAGAAGGAGGCAAGCAGGGGGTCTTGGCACTCTGCCCCCCCTGCCCTGCAACGGCAGCAGGCCCAGAGTTGTCCTCCCATCCCCGAAGGCTCACTGGGGGAATGTTTATAAGAAACCCCGGCCTTCAGAAAGACCTTGACCTCCCAGCATGCTAGTTCCTGTCCTGTGACTGCCCCTGGCTATAAACAGCATGTTTATTAACCCTAGGAAATTGGCTCCTCTGCCACTTAGGTTTATCTCTTGGGCTGGAAGCATGGGGTGACTGGCCAAGAATTTCCCAAACTGGGGGAGTGGCTGCCTGGAACCTGTGATCCTTAAAAAGCTGGACCAAAGAAAGCCACAGAGAACACGCGTTCTGCCCACTCCCACCCTGGAGGACTGGCTCAAGGCTGTATAGTGCTAGGTTAATGGGCCCTAAAAGCCAGAGTTGGCCACTTGAAGGGATTGCAAAATTCGACTGACTCATCTCATCATTTTTTTTCTAATGACCCCTGTTATTAGAGAACTGTGGTGAAATCCAATGAAATAATGTTTATACAGGCACTTGGTAAATTGGACCCCTCATGTACCCAAGAGGTTGTTCCCCAGCCCAACCCATCACTCCCCCTATCCCACAGTCACCAGAATAAACTTACACAGGAGACACACACATAGCCATCTACCACATGCTTAGCGCCACTCATCAGTTTGTGTGACATCAGGTCACAAGACCACTACAAGTCTTGGCTATGAGATGAGGGTTCTAATAGTACAGACCTACTGGTGTTGTTGGAAAAATGAGCTGAGATACTTCCTGTGAGGTGAGCACAATGTCAGACATGTCTGTGTGCTCAGTCAGTACTACTTACATCTATTCTGGGTGTCCCCTAAGAAATTCCATAGGCCAGGTATGATAGTGCACACCTGTAATCCCAGTGGCTCAGGAGGCTGAGGCAGGAGGATCGCAAGTTCAAAGCCAACCTCCACAACATAGCAAGGCCATAAGCAGCTCAGCAAGATCCCATATCAAAATGAAATATTAAAAAAGGGCTGGGGATGTGGCTCAGAGGTTAAGCACCCCTGGTTTCAATCCCTGGTATCAAAAAAAATTTTTTTTTCATAAAAGTCCCCTAGAGGCAGAAGAGGGGGTGATTCCTTTTCTGACCAGCATAAAGGGTCACAGCTGGTGCCCCTATTACAAAACATTGGTTAACAAAGGACGTGCATAACAGATTCATTTGATCATTTCACCTGACTCAAGAGCCTTCATATAGAAGATTCAAATACCTAGGGTGGGCTGGGATTGTGGCTCAGTGGTAGAGCGCTTGCCTCGCATGCATGAGGCCCTGGGTTCGATCCTCAGCACCACATACAAGGCAATAAAATAAAGACATTGTGTCCATCTACAATTAAAAAAATATTTAAAAAACAAAACAAAACAAACAAACAAATGCCTAGGGTGTGCTGGGCACAGTGGCATATGCATGTAACCCCAGAGACTCTTAATGCTGAGATAGGAGAATCTTAAATTCAAGGCCAGCCTGGGCAACACAGCAAGACCCTGTCTCAAAATAAAAAAATATATAAAGGGGGATTGGAGATTTAACTCAGTGGCAGAGCGCTTGCCTAGCATGTGCAAGGCCCTGAGTTTCATCCTCAGACCTGAAAAAATTTTTTTAAATAAAAAGGGTTGGGGATGTGGCTCAGTGATAAAGCCCCTGGGTTCAAACCCTAGCAACACACACACGTACAGCACCATTTCTTCCTGTGTATGGGCAGGACCCCTTCTGTGCTATCAGACAAAGTAGGTCAGAGAATTTTTTTTTTTTTTTTTGGTGCTTGGGATTGAACTCAGGGGCACTCGACCACTGAGTTACATCCCCAGCCCTATTTTATGTTTTATGTAGAGACAGGGTCTCACTGAGTTGCTTAGAGCCTCGCCATTGCTGAGGCTGGCTTTGAACTCACGATTCTCCTGTCTCAGCCTCCCTAAGTGCTGGGATTACAGGCTTGAGCCACAGCGCCCGGCTGAGAATTTCTTTATGGTCAGCTCCAAGACAGAAAGACAGGGATGTTAGAGCTTGCTTTGGGGAAAGGAGGTTCTAATTCCTACCACTTGCCTTGAGGGAAAAGAAAGTGGAGCCCAAGGCAGGAGGACCAGAGAAGGTCAAGGAGAAAGTTCACTTCTGAGGCCTTCACTTCGTGGTGTCATTTTCTGAGCCCCAACTCTCCCCACGGCAGTGCTCTTAAATGTGATGTGGAATGAGAATTTTTTTGAAAGGCAGAAAAGAGAGGAGGCAGCAATTTGCTGAGGCTGGAAAGAGAGGGCAGCTTGAAGGACAGGAACAGAAATGCTAAGAATACCACTGTGGAATTTCTGGGAAAGGGAAGGCGTGTTCAAACACAAGGATTGGATGAAAAGTCTTAGGATATTTACAACTCAGAAGAGGACAAACACCGTCTCATTCCAAAGCAAGTAGCCGGACTTGGTGACCTTTCAAGGTCACAGGAGCTTGTGGCTGTAATTGAAAGGCGTTGAAAACCAACCGAGCTCACAGGACTCATCTTGCTGGCTGCTGTCTCTGCAGCGTTGCTCAGCACAGTGGCCCCCTCACACACTTCACATTCCAGAAACTTCTCCCAGTATTCCCAGTAATACTGCCCTACCTAGCATCTTGGGATATGTCCCTGTCTTTTCCATTCTTTCTTCCTCCCATTCAGCCTTTTTAAAAAATTGTTTGAGAATACAAATTTTTATACGTAGTAGTCATATATAATTACATTCTTGCAAAATTAAAACTTGACAACTATGGCTAAAATCTCATGTATCTCTCTGCATTTTTGTCACAGTTCTCTGGCATAGCTAGCAATATGCTTATTCTTCTTGAATTTTCTCTATTGCTACACACACATCATTTAAAATATATGTGATAGCATTTTTTGCTTTTTTGTAAGGCAAAAATAATAATAGCATACACTATTACTGTATTAGGACCTGCTTTTCTTTACTCTATACATTGGAGAGCTGATCAGGTCAATCCCTTTAATCTTCTTAATTTGTAACCACTGTTCTGTTTGTTTTTTAATATTTTTTAGTTGTCAATGGATCTTTATTTTGTTTATATGCAGTTCTGAGAATCAAATCCAGTGCCTCACACATGCTAGGCAAGTGCTCTACCACTGAGCCACAACCCCAGCCCTATTTTTTTGTTTTAGTTTTTCAGTTGTACATGGACACAATACCTTTATTTATTTATTTATTTATTTTTATGTGGTGCTGAGGATTGAAGTTAGAGCCTCACACGTGCAAGGCAAGAGCTCCACCACTAAGCCACAACCCCAACCCTGTTTTTTTATTTTTTGTTTTTTTGTACTAGCGATGCTGAGCTACATCCCCAGCCTTTTTTAAATTTTATTTTTTTAATGTTTTCTTTTGAGACAGGGCCTTGCTAAGTTGCTAAGGGCCTCACTAAATTATAAAGGCTAGCTTTGAACTTGTAATCCTTCTGCCTCAGCCTCCCAAGTCACTAGGATTACAGGTATGTACCACCATGCCTGGCTCTTTCCTATGCTTTTTTGTGCATGAGTGATTTTGTGTCTCTGGGACAGAAACCTGGCAGTGGAATTCCAGGTAATGAGTGTCCATGCATCCCCGGCAGAATCCTAAGTACAGACTCGGGCTAGTTCCCTGGGTGATTTCATCAGAGTCTTAGGAACCATGTCCAAATCACCATTACGCTATTTCCACCTCCGCACTGAACATCACTCACATCCTTTGGGTCCTTCTACTAAAGCTAAGGTGAGCTTCCTCTCCCCAGCCTCGGCCCTTCTCCTGGTGGACACACTCACATTCTCCCAGTTGCCCAAACATGGAAACCTTAATCATGGTTCTCTCCTCTCCCTTCCCCAGTGTCTAATAAGATACCAGATCTTGTGGATTTTATCTGGGTAATGTCTTTAGGTTCTCATTCTTTCTCTAGTTATCTTGGCAGGATTATTTTAACAACCCTAAACCGCCTTACACAATGCACCAAATTAATGTTTGCAAAACACATGACATCATTCTTTTTGATTGGTTCCCTCCTGAAAACAAACTACAGTAGAATCTTCGGGCCTTGTTATTCACAGACTTCTCCATTTTGGTTTAGTTTTCTCCCTCTGGTTTTAGCTCTTCTGACTCCTTCTCCTTCACACTCCAGGCACAGTGACTCCTGCTGCCATTCCCAAATATGCCTTGTATTTCTTGCCTCCAAGGCTTTCCTTTATATCTCCCTACCTCCCTTTCTCTCTCTCATACTGAGGATTAAACGCAGGAGCACTTCATCACTGAATCACATCCCCAGTTCTATCTATCTATCTATCTATCTATCTATCTATCTATCTATCTATTTATTTAATTATTTATTTATTTATTTTTGGTTTGTTTTGAGACAGGGTCTCACTATGTTAGTTGCTTAGGGGTTCCTTACATTGCTAAGGCTGGCCTCAAACTTGCAATCCTCCTGCCTCAGCCTCTCGTCACCCGACTTTCTTTCTGTTTCCTTTCTTAGAAGTCTCTTCCAGCTCTGCCTTTGAAGAGACTTCCTTTGAAGAGACCCTTCAAAGGCCTTCCAAATCCACATTAAAGACACAGGTTCTGGTATTCTGCCACGAGTATCCAGTTTCTCAACCTCTCTGACCATCAGTTTTCTTTTCTGTAAAAAAGAGTGTAACACCTTCCAGGTCTATGGGGAATGTTTAATGATATAATATATGTGAAGCACCTAGCATAACATCTGTGGCAGACTAATACCAAATACACCTTGGCTCTTAATGCTATTGTAGCTCCTTCACAAAACCATGCCCAGCCTTACTGTCAAAGTGAATTTCCTGCCTTCCTAATCCTCCTTTTTATTATTGTGTTTAATGATTCCCTTATTTATGAATAAATCATAAATCTATCCTCACACCTGTGGGCAGGGACCCTCTTGGCTATTTCTGCATGCCTCACAAGGTCCCCTCACAGTGCCTAGAACTGAGCTGAATGCAGGCAGGATGTTGAACTACAGTCAATTTATTCAGAGTCCCATGGAGGCAGTAGAGTCAGTGATGCAGAATCAGAAGACAGCTTCACATCCCACCTTAGCATACACTGCTTGGTGAGAATCTGCACAAAATACTTTACCCACACCCATTTCCTCTTTTTTGGGGGGGGAAGGAGTGTACCAGGGATTGAACTCAGGGGCATTCAACCACTAAGCCACATCCCCAGCCACATTTTGTATTTTATTTAGAGACAGGGATCTCACCGAGCTGCTTAGTGCCTCACTTTTGCTGAGGCTGGCTTTGAACTCTGGATCCTCCTGCCTCAGCCTCCCAAGCCACTGGGATTACAGGTATGCACCACTGCACCCAGATACCAACACCCATTTTCATATCTGTGTAGTGCGGATAATGTGGACTTTATTAAGGTTGGGGCAAGTTTATGAACATGGACTTTCTTTTCTTTTTGGCACTGGGGATTGAGCCCAGGGCCTCACACATGCTAGTTAAGCACAGTACCATTAAGCTGTACTTTGAGCTCTTTTATAAAACTTGTATTTTGAGATAGGGTCTTGCAGCCAAGTGCGGTGGCGCAAGCCTGTAACCCCAGCACTTTGGGAGGCTGAGACAGGAGAATCGCAAGTTCAAAGCCAGCCTCAGCAATGACGAGGTGCTAAGCAACTCAGTGAGACCCTGTCTCTACATAAAACACAAAATAGGGCTGGGGATGTGGCTCAGTGGTCAAGTGCCCCTGAGTTCAATCCCCGGTACCAAAAAAAAGGGAGAGAGATAGGGTCTTGCTAAATTACCCTTGCTGGTCTGGAACTTGTGATCTTCCTGTCTCAGCCTCTGGAATAGCTGGGACTTCCTGTCTGAATGGACTTTCTAAAAAAAAAAAATTTTTTTTTTAAATCTTAGCACAGTTGCTTGCTTCCCCCTTGTGGATAAAATTCAAATTGTCAGTTAATCTAGTAGCCAGTGGTTCAGCATTGTTTTTATTACTGAAAAATTGAAAACAAAATAGGTCCCAAATAAATTTGGCCAAATAGATTACAGTACCACCACGCAAGGCAATATGATCTTAACATTTGAATATAATGAAATGAATGTCTATGATGTATTGCTAAGTAAAATCCTAATTATAAACATGTAATGAGGTGTAAGTTTATACTTCATTTCTCTAAATAACTTGACAAATGTGAAAGGATGGTACACTAAATATGCTCCTCCTCCTCCCCCTCCTCTTCCTCCTTCTCCTCTTCTTCTTCTGAATGAATGAACCCAAGTGAATTGTACCACTGAGCTACATCCCCAGCCTTTTGTATATTTTATTTTGAGATGGGGTCTTGCTTAATTGCCCAAGTTAGCCTCAAATTTGTGATCCTCTAGCCTCAGCCTCTTAAGAGGCTGGGCTTACAGGTATGTACCACCGTGGCCTGCTCACTTTCTTCTTTACAGCTGTATATCTGAGTTTTAAACAGAGTATGTATTAATGCTATTAGAAAAATATAACTCCTTTAGACTGGACATGGTGGTTTGCACCTGTAATTTCAGTTACTTCAGTTACTTCTTCAGCTGAAGCAGGAGAATCACAAGTTCAAGGCCAGCTTGGGCAAATTAGTGAGACCCTGTCTCAAAATAAAAAAAATAAGGAGGACTGGGGATGTAGCCATGGTTAGTGCACCACTGAGTTCAATTCCCAGTACCAACAAAAAAAAAAGAAAGGTCTCCTTCAATTTAGAAAGAACCTACCAATCAAACAAGAAAGCTCTTGTTAAAAGTTGTGACAGGCCAATTTGAGTTGCCAGGAAATGTCAGCAATCATCTCTCTGTGCTTTATACCTGCTCTGTACAGAGAACCCTGAATGGGAAGAAGATGGAACAGAGAATATGGCAGCCCTCCCTTGTCCATGGGAGGTATTGGAAAAAGATTGAGTAGACACTGAACAAATGTGAGTCCAACTTACCTGCTGCTTCCTTCAGGAACATTCCCAACTCTGGACCCAAGAGAATCTGTCTCCTGTGCTCCACTAATGCTCACACACCTGGCTTTTCACACTTAGGTCCTTCCTCTAGTTTACATTCTTTTTTTTTAAATCAGAGATTGAACTCAGGAGCACTTAACCAGTGAGCCACATCCCCAGCCCTTTTTATGTTTTATTTTGAGACAGGGTCTCACTAAGTTGCTTCGGGCCTTGCTAAATTGCTGAGGTTGGCTTTGAACTCGTGATCCTTCTGCCTCAGCCTCCCAAGCCACTGGGATTACAGGTGTGCACCACCATACCTGGGTCTTCCCCTAGTTTAGACTGCGAGCCCTGGACCACAGTGGTGGTTTATTACCCTTTGGTATCTCAGCGAGGTCAGGACTTAAATCTGCCTGGCCAAGAATAGCGGGCGGGGCTGGGATTATGGTGCAGTGGTAGCATGCTCGCCTAGCACGCATAAGGCACTGGGTTCGATCCTCAGCACCACATAAAAATAATAAAAAATAAAGATATTCTGTCACCTATAACTAAAAAATAAACATTTAAACAAAAAAAAAAAAAAAAAAGGGCTGGGGCTGTGGCTCAGGGGTAAAGCGCTTGCCTAGCATGCGTGAGGCCGTGGGTTCGATCCTCAGCACCACATATAAAAAATAAATGAATAAAATAAAGATCCATCAACAAGAATAGCGGGCACACAGCTCCTGCTGATCCACTTCTCAGAATGCTCCCAGGACACCAGCCCAAATCTTTTCCTTATTCACAGTTTCACTTTCTGCACTCTCCATTATCCACAGTCAATCATAGTCCAAAAATATTAAATGGAAAATGCCAAAAGTAAACAATTTGTAAGTTTTAAATAACTTTTATTGCAGGATACATATAACTGTTCAATTTTACTCTTAGTTATTGTCACTTCTGGAGATCTGTCTCACAATGTGAATGCACTTAACACTGCAGAACTACATACTAATAAATGATTAAGATGGCAAATTCTGTTATGTGAATTTAACCATACTTAATTTTTAAAAAAATTTAAAAAATAAAAACAAAGGTTATACAATTTCCTAGCTTGATATATAATTATGTAAGATGTTAGCTTTTTGTGTCTTGCTATGTTGCTCAGGCTAGACTTGAACTCGTGGGCTCAAACGATTCTCAGGCCGCAGGCCTCAAATAGTTGGGATGACACGCACATGCCACTGTGCCCAGCTTTTACATGTAATTGCAATGGATGTTTCCAGCCTCCCAAGTCACCCAGCCTGGAAAAGTACTTGCCTCATGTTGCTCTGGTTTGTAATAGTAGAGGCCTTATAATTTAAGCCACCTTTAATCTTGGCGACTTTTCATTTCCTGGAGTGGATTCAAAACAGAATTAGGCTCTGCCTGTGTAGGGACCCCAACTTTCTGTGGGACAGGGGGTAAGAAGAAAACAGTTCTCCAGTTCAGTTTTGGTGGTTATTCTTTCTTCCCAATTCATGTTTCTCAGACATTGGCTTTTCCATGGGATGAACTTCTGAATCTGGGTTTGGTAACAAAGGGACACTTGCAGATTGGGACAGTTTTATTCTCTGATGTTCAGTTTCTTCTCTGAAGGGAAAAGATCCTTATTTATTTGTTCCCTGTATCAGTTCCCTTTTGGTCTTTGTTTCCTCCTTTTTCTTTCTTTCTTTCTTTCTTTTTTTTTTTTTTTTGGTACTGGGGATTGAACTCAGGGCACTCGACCATGGAGCCACATCCCCAGCCCTATTTTGTGTTTTATGTAGAGACAGGGTCTCACTGAGTTGCTTAGTGCCTCGCCCTTGCTGAGGCTGGCTTTGAACTCGCAATTCTCCTGTCTCAGCCTCCCTAAGTGCTGGAATTACAGGTTTTCACCACCGCGCCCGGCTTGTTTCCTCCTCTTCGGTGGTTCTTTCTTGGGTAATTCTTCCACATTCCACTGATGGCTGACATCCCTCATGTATCATTTGCATTGAAGTATTAATGTGCTGTATTCTTGACCCCATGAAGCCCTTCAGGTCTTCCAGACAGCCATCCTCACCCAGGATACCTGTACATAACTTACAGGTGCCACATGTGTGGACTTGGGTGGGAGAGCAGGAGCAGCAATAAATTGGAAAAGTACTGGCCCCAGCAGCCCCAGCCATGGGCTTGAATCAACAAGGACACCTGTGGAAGAGAAATGGGAAGCCCAAGAGCTGCCTCTGCCTGAGTGGTGAAAAGGGGAGGTAGGGGCTTGAGTGGTCAGAACAAGAGTCTCCTCACAGTGTTCAGACTGTCCAGTGCAAGACCCTGCCACCCAGACCTTTTCTCTGAGAGGCCAATTTCTGATTGAGGCCCAGATATACTGCATAGGCACCCTGCCACCCCAGGCCATTCACCCCCTTAAGCTCCATCCTTTGAAGACCCTGTATACCTCCCACATGCTGTTCCTGCCTAGGTGACTTATTCCCAGCTGTCCTTCCCCCATTCCAGCTCTTGAGCCCATCTCTAATGCCACCTGCCCTCTGTTCTGTAGAATCAGGATAGATGGCACACGTTTACCAAGAGATACCTGTGGCTAGCCCACATCAAGGCCCAGGATCACCACAACCGAGTCTCCAGGTGGCTCCTGGGCAAGGATGGACGGCAGAAGCCACAAAGCTCAAGCAAGAAAGGGCCATGGGTAGGTGGGTGCCGGAGCCCTTTGAGATATGGGGAGACCTCTGGGAGTCCTGTCTCGGCTCTGAGGCTCTGCCTATGGCTCCAAGGCCGTCTCTATGGCGACAGTAAACGAACCTTTGGTTGCTTGGTTATAGCCACTAAAGTGACCAAGAGTGACGTCACAATGCTCACACTGAGAAATTGAACCAGTCTGGGTCCACGCTTAGAGGACTGGAACCCAGAGCTCTGGTGGAGGTCCACACACACAAGGATCGGGCAGCCCCAAGTGGAAGAAGCCGGGATGGGGATCTGAGGAAGGAGATTCCGGGCGAGCCCGGGCACTCTTGGTCGCAGGCCTGGGGCTGCAGGATCGCTCCAGCCGGGCAGTGAGGGGCTCCTGGCAGAAGCAGGAGGAGGAGCGTGGAGGGGCGGAGCTGGCTGTGGCTCTCCGGGGCCAGCAAGGATGCAGGCGTGGGTGGCCAAGCGTCGCGCCGCAGCAGGAAGCCTGTCTGTCCGGCCTCGGGAAACCACATTGTTCACACAGCCCGGAGGCGGCAGAGTGCGGTGCTCCTGCCACACTCCTTCCCCGCAGGGGCCCTTGCAGAGCCCTGTCCTGCAGAGCCCTGAGGCTCCACTCCTTCTCATGTGAGGGCATGGATTCCGTAAGGTTTTTAATTCGTGCTAAATTTTGATCATAATTTTCATTCAGTTTGATGCTTTGCTGCCTTGTGATAGTGTTATGTAAACTTTCCTGTGTTTTTCAGCTCCTTTGTATATCTCATGTGCTGCTTCCCTTTAATGGTAAGTTCTCTTAAAACACGTGGGGTTTAGTTGGTTTTGGGCTGGGGATGGAATCCAGGACCTGGTGAATGCTAGGTAAGCACTCTACCACTGAGCTTGGTCTCCAGCCCTACAACAGCTTCTTTTCTGAAGTCATTTTTCTTATAAAAACAATACAGTATGAGCCACGTTAAAACAAAAACAAAAAGATTTTACCAGCATGCCGGTTATCCCAAGTACTCTCAGGATTAAAATCAAGTTAAGCGGGGCTGGGGCTGTAGCTCAGTGGTAGAGCGCTTGCCTAGCATGCGTGAGGCACTGGGTTCGATCCTCAGCGCCACATATAAATAATAAATGAATAAAATAAAGATCCATCAACAACTAAAAAAATACTTTAAAAAATCAAGTTAAGCACTGAGGTCCTGTGCTCTGCGGAAATGAGAAAGTGGGACTAACTGACCTCAGGCAGTTACTTAGAGACTTTAGAGTTGAAGGATTGCAATCTAAGTAGTGTCCTCCTAGGGCTGTGGGTGTAGTTCAGTGGCAGAATGCTCATCTAGCATGCACAAGGCCCTGGGTTTGATTTCCAGCACCACCACCAAAAAAAAAAAGCAGTCCCCTCCTAGGCTGTACTCTTCAGTGGGCAAAGAAGGGAGATGGGACTACAGAGGTTATGGGGGTGATTGAATGTTGATTTTCTCCTGCTTTCAACTCTACTGTTGAGCTCATTTATCTGCTATCTTCTAAATTCATTGGAGCAGGAGACCATGGGCCTGTTCTGGGAGTGAGGAAGTCTCTTTTTCTACATTTGTGGCTATCCCAGTACCTGTGAATATTTTGAATTTTTTCAACTAGGAAACTTGGGAGAAACTTGACTCTGAACAGGTACTGTTTCTGAACTCCTGGAAAAAAAAAAAAACAGCCCTCTATCACAGGCAGCTGAAACCACAACTACCCAAGGAACTCCTGGGGTCACATGTATAGCCACTGGCTAAAATCAAGGAGGAAAAGAGGATGGGGTTTGGACTTGAAGAATTTTAGAGTTTGGACTTCTACCTCACTAAAGCAAGAGAATTTGATTTTGGATTTTAATTCCTTTGTATTTAATTGATACTGGTCTTAAACATGCAAGAGGACTTCATCTCTGGACTTTGATCTCTCTCTGGGAATGTGATAATGAGAGAGGACTCATATTCCTATTATAGGCAACATTTTTAAAGTTTTCATTATTAGAGTATCAATATTTTCACTCAATCTCATGCAGAAATTCCAATATGCTACATTGGGCAATATGACAATCTGGGATGGACAATAAAGAATTCATTTTTTTCTTTTTTTGGTACCGGGGATTGAGCCCAGGGGTGCTATATCACTGAGTCACATACCCAGTCCTTTTTATTTTGTATTTTGAGACAGGGTCTCACTAAGTTGCTTAGGCCTTGCTAAATTACTGAGACTGTCCTTGAACTTGAAATCCTCCTGCCTCAGCCTCTGAGCTGCTGGGATTACAGGTTTGTGCCACTGCACCTAGCAAGAATTAATTTTCAACCTTTGAAATAACTTTTTTTAAAAAAATATATTTTAGTTACACATGGACACAGTGTCTTTATTTTGTTTATTTATTTTTATGTGGTGCTGAGGATCGAACCCAGTGCCTCACACGTGCAAGGCAAGTGCTCTGCCACTGAGCCACAACCTCAGCCCCTGAAATAACTTAATAGAGGCATTTTTCTCACACATTTTCTAGCTTTCTGAGGTCAAAATCTAAACTCCCACCAACAATCCCAGTATGATGCTCAAAAGAGATCAGGATAAAGGCAATGATGTTCCTTATCACCACTTTTTTTCAGCACTGGAGGTCCTATAAGCAACACAATAGGAAAAGAAAATAAAAGGTATAATGATTGGAAAGGAAGAAATAAAACTCTCTTTGCTCACAGATGCATGTAGAAAATCCAAAATGAACAAAAACTCCTGGAACTAATAAATGATCACAGCAAGGTTGCAGGATGCAAGGTTAACATATGAAAGTCAGGCACTTTTGCCAGCAATGAACAATTGGAATTGAAGAAAAAAAAATACCATATATATTAGCGTGTTAAACTTCATTGGAATTAGAATTTTCCATTCTGTGAAGACCCTGCCAAGGGGCTGGGGTTGTAGCTCAGTGGTAGAGCACTTGCCTAACATGTGTGAGGCATTGGGTTCAATCCTCAGCACCACATAAAAACAAGATAAAGTTTAAATTCTTTAAAAGAAGAAAAAGAGGGGCTGGGATTGTAGCTCAGCGGTAGAGCGCTTGCCTCGCATGCGTGAGGCCCTGGGTTCGATCCTCAGCACCACATACAAAAGCAATAAAATAAAGACATTGTGTCTATCTACAACTAGAAAAAATTAAAAAAAAAAAAAAACAACTAGATTTTCACTAAAAAAAAAGAAGAAAAAGACACTGCTAAGGAAATGAAAACTCAAGCCATGGGCTGGGAGGAAATATTTTCAAAAGATGTATCTGATAAAGGACTGTTATCCAAAATGTCAAAGAACTCCTCTGGCACATTGGTGCATGCCTATAATCCTAGCTACTCAGAGGGTTGGTGAAGGAGGATAACAAGTTCAAGGCTGTCCTCAACAACTGGCAAGACTCTATCTCAAAATAAAATTTAGCTGGGC